>CM072923.1:189851296-189896296 GCA_036971965.1 Nyctalus aviator
CCCCCGTGCCGCCCCCTGTGCCCCCCCAGGCCCTCACCGCCCCCCGTGCCGCCCCCTGCGCCCCCCCAGGCCCTCACCGCCCCCTGCGCCCCCCGTGCCCCCCCAGGCCCTCACCGCCCCCTGTGTCCCCCCAGGCCCTCACCGCCCCCCGTCCCCCCCCCTGCGCCCCCCAGGCCCTCACCGCCCCCTGCGCCCCCCAGGCCCTCACCGCCCCGTGCCCCCCCAGGCCCTCACCGCCCCCTGCGCCCCCCGTGCCCCCCCAGGCCCTCACCGCCCCCTGCGCCCCCCCGTCCCCCCCCAGGCCCTCACCGCCCCCGTGCCGCCCCCCGTCCCCCCCCAGGCCCTCACCCCCCCGTGCCGCCCCCTGCGCCCCCCAGGCCCTCACCGCCCCCGTGCCGCCCCCTGTGCCCCCCCCCAGGCTGCTGATCCTGCTGGGCCTGCTCTGGGGCGCGGCGGCCGCCCCCGGGGCCGCCCAGTGGCCGCAGCCCGTGTTCGGGCGCCTGGCGTCGCCGGGCTTCCCGGGGCGGTACCCCGACCACCAGGAGCTGCGCTGGGCCCTGACGGCGCCCCCCGGCTTCCGCCTGCGCCTCTACTTCACCCACTTCCACCTGGAGCTCTCCTACCGCTGCGAGTACGACTTCGTCAAGGTGCCCACGGGCCCCAGCTGGCTGGGCGGGAAGGGGCCCTGAGGGGGGCAGGCCTGGGGGGGGGCGGGCCTGGGGGGCGGGCAGGCCAGGGTCTGGCTGTCCCTCCCAGTGACCCCGACCCCACAGCTGAGCGCGGGGACCACGGAGCTGGCCACGCTGTGCGGCTGGGAGAGCACCGACACCGAACAGGCGCCCGGCAACACCACCTTCTACTCGCCGGGCCCCAGCCTGGACGTCACCTTCCGCTCCGACTACTCCAACGAGAAGCCCTTCACCGGCTTCGAGGCCTTCTACGCGGCCGAGGGTGAGGGAGAGCCGGGCTCACTGCCCCTGGGTTCCCCCGCCCGGCCTGCCCCCTGCAGCCCCCCCAGCCCCCCAGTCCCCCCAGCCCCCAGCCCCCCCAGGCCCCAGCCCCCCAGCCCCCCAGCCCCCAGCCCCCAGCCCCCCCAGCCCCCAGCCCCCCAGCCCCCCAGCCCCCCCAAGCCCCCAGCCCCCCAGAACCCAGCCCCCCAGCCCCCCCAGCCCCCAGCCCCCCAGCCCCCAGACCCCCAGGCCCCCAGCCCCCCCAGACCCCAGCCCCCCAGGCCCCCAGCCCCCAGCCCCCCCAGCCCCAGCCCCCAGCCCCCCCAGACCCCCAGACCCCAGCCCCCCAGCCCCCCCAGCCCCCAGCCCCCCAGCCCCCCCAGGCCCCCAGCCCCCCCAGACCCCAGCCCCCCAGCCCCCAGCCCCCAGCCCCCCCAGCCCCAGCCCCCAGCCCCCCCAGACCCCCAGACCCCAGCCCCCCAGCCCCCCCAGCCCCCAGCCCCCCAGCCCCCCCAGGCCCCCAGCCCCCCCAGACCCCAGCCCCCCCAGGCCCCCAGCCCCCCCAGCCCCCCAGCCCCCCAGGCCCCCAGCCCCCAGCCCCCCCAGCCCCCCAGACCCCAGCCCCCCCAGGCCCCCAGCCCCCCCAGACCCCAGCCCCCCCAGACCCCCAGACCCCAGCCCCCCAGCCCCCCCAGCCCCCAGCCCCCAGCCCCCCCAGGCCCAGCTCCCAGCCCCCCCAGACCCCCAGCCCCCAGCCCCCCAGCCCCCCCAGCCCCCAGCCCCCAGCCCCCCAGCCCCCCAGCCCCCAGCCCCCAGCCCCAGCCCCCCAGGCCCCCAGCCCCCCCAGGACCACCCCCCCAGACTGGATTCCTGCCAGACCAGCAGGAGAGGGTCCTCCTTCCTCTGACACCGGCTGCCATGCCCATGTGAGTGGCAGCTTGGCCTCCGCTCCGAGCAGCCCCCTCTGCCGGCCCTGAGACGGGACCCCCGGCAGCCCCTGTGACCCAGGGCCCAGTACGCACAGCTGGGCGCCTGTGTAGGGAGGTCAGTTCTGGCTCCTGCAGGGACCAGCTGTGTGACCGTGGGCCGGGGCCTCCACCTCTCTGTGCCCCTCACAAGCCGCTCTGAGGGGGACTGAGTGGCAGCCCCGCCCGCCGCCCGCCGCCCGCCGCCCGCCGCCCGCCACCCACCGCCCGCTGCCTGCTGCCCGCTGCCCGCTGCCCGCCGCCCGCTGCCCGCTGGGTTCCACCGCCGGCTGCTCCCGCCCTCCTGGGGACCTTGAGCAGGACACACAGGGCTTGTCACTGGTTTTAGGAATGTGTCATTCCTCCCCCTCCACGTGCTGCAGGGGGGGGGGGAGGGTGTGTATGTGTGGTGTGTGTGTGGTATGTGATGTGTGTGTGTGTGTGTGGTGTGTGTGTGCTGTGTGTGTGTGTGGTGTGTGTGGTATGTGTGTGGTGTGTGTGTATGTGTGCTGTGTGTGTGCTGTGTGTGTGTTGTATGTGTGGTGTGTGTGGTGTGTGCTGTGTGTGTGCTGTGTGTGTTGTATGTGTGCTGTGTGTGTGTGGTGTGTGTGTGTGGTATGTGCTGTGTGTGTGTATGTGTGGTGTGTGTGTGATGTGTGTGTGGTATGTGATGTGTGTGTGGTGTGTGTGTGTGTGTGGTGTGTGCTGTGTGTGTGGTGTGTGTGTGTGCTGTGTGTGTGTGCTGTGTGTGTGTTGTATGTGCTGTGTGTGTGTGGGGGGGGAGGGTGGCCGTGGCCCCGGGCCGCCCGGGCTCGCTGGCTGGCCGTGAGGAGGCCCCTCGCAGGCCCCCTGAGGCCGCGGTCCCGGAGCCCAGGCCTCGGTGCGTCCCGCCTCTGTGACTCCCCTGCCCTCCCCAGACATCGATGAGTGCCACGCGCCCCCCGGAGCGGCGCCCCCCTGCGACCACCACTGCCACAACCACCTGGGCGGCTTCTACTGCTCCTGCCGCGCCGGCTACGTGCTGCACCAGGACCGGCGCACCTGCTCCGGTGAGCCCGCCCGCCCGCCGCCCGGCCTCCTGAAAGCCGGCCGCCCCTGCTCTGCTCTGTCCCCCCCCCAACCCCCCCACCCCATCCTCCCGCCCTCCCTCCTCCTCCCGTCCCGGGCCCATTCGCTGGTTAGGCCCCCGCAGTGCCTGCCCGCTGGGCTGTGGGACCGTTCAGCCCCTCCCCCTCCAGAGGCGGCGCCCCTGGGGGGGTCTAAGCCCGCTCCCCCCGCTCCCCTCCACAAGACTGCAGGGCGGGGTGAGGCTGCTCAGAGCCACCGTTCCCGGGCCTCAGCGTGCCCCCCTGACCCCGCCCCACGGCCTGAGGAGGTGCCCTGTGCCCTGGCCACACGGGACAGGAAGCCAGCTGGGGCCCTGGGGGTGGGGAGCCCCCCCCCCAGGGCTGACCTGACCTGCCTCCCCGTGTCTCCTCCCTGGTCTCCCTGCCTCTTCTCTCTTCCAGAGCAGAGCCTCTAGCCTCCGCCTGCAGAGCCCGCGGCTGCAGCTCTGGGCCGGCGAGATTGCGGCTGCCTGCAGCCCCGTCTACCCCCTCATTCACCCCCTCACTCACCCCCTCACCACCCCCCCATTCACCCCCCCATCCACCCCCTCACTCACCCCCTCACTCACCCCCCATTCATCCCCTCACTCACCCATTCACCCCCTCACTCACCCCCTCATCCACCCCCTCACTCACCCCCCCATTCACCCCCCCATCCACCCCCTCACTCACCCCCTCACTCACCCCCTCACTCACCCCCTCACTCACCCCCCCATTCACCCCCTCACTCACCCCCTCATTCACCCCCTCACTCACCCCCTCATCCACCCCCTCACTCACCCCCCCATTCACCCCCCCATTCACCCCCTCACTCACCCCCTCACTCACCCCCCATTCACCCCCTCACTCACCCATTCACCCCCTCACTCACCCACTCACCCACCCACTCATTCACCCCCTCACTCACCCACTCACTCACCCCCTCACTCACCCCCTCACTCACCCCTCATTCACCTCCCCCCATTCACCCCCTCATCCACCCCCTCATTCACCCCCTCATTCACCCCCTCATCCACCCCCTCATTCACCCCCCCATTCACCCCCTCACTCACCCCCTCACTCACCCCCCATTCACCCCTCATTCACCCCCTCATCCACCCCCTCATTCACCCCCCATTCATCCCCCCATTCACCCCCTCACCCACCCCCCCATTCACCCCCTCATTCACCCCCCCATCCACCCCCTCATTCACCCCCCACCCACCCCCCCATCCACCCCTCATCCACCCCCTCATCCACCCCCTCATTCACCCCCCCATTCATCCCCCCATTCACCCCCTCACCCACCCCCCCATTCACCCCCTCATTCACTCCCCCCATCCACCCCCTCATCCACCCCCTCACCCACCCCCCCATCCACCCCTCATTCACCCCCTCATCCACCCCCTCATTCACCCCCCCCATTCATCCCCCCATTCACCCCCTCACCCACCCCCCCATTCACCCCCTCATTCACTCCCCCCATCCACCCCCCCATCCACCCCCTCATCCACCCCCTCACCCACCCCCTCATTCGCCCCCTCGGAGCTAACAATAAACCTGGTCCGCCTCCACCTCCACCCGCGCTGCCTGTCTCTGGGGGCGGGGCAGCACAGGTCCGCTGTGCTGGGTGGGGGAGCCTGACCCAGAGCGGAGGCCCCAGGAGGGGTCACTGGTGGGCGGCCTGGTCGCCGGGGGCAGGACGCAGGGGGGTGGGGAGCAGCCACAGGGAGGAAGGCAGGCGGAGCTGGTACTCCCCTTTGTAGGAGCCACCCCCCACTCTGATGCCTGCCTCCCCCTCTGGGCCACCCATGGGCGCTGTGCAGGGCCTGCACTAGCTTCCCGACCAGGAAAGACACCAGATGAGCCCGGGACCATGTGGCTGAGCTCCCTCAGCTGCCCAGGGCGGAGCCCAGGCCCGGGGAAGGTGGGCAAAGGGAGCCCCTTCGTGACCTTCTGACCCGTCCAGGCGGACCCCCAGGGCCCTGGCCGGGCGTGGTGGGAGCCCCTGGTGGATGAACTTGGAGGTTGCTGGGGTCTGAGTGGGTCTGGGGCCCTCAACCAAGGAGACGAGGTGTCACTCCCCCCACTCTCACCCCCCTCCCCGGAGTTTTCAAAAAATGAGGGTGCCTCTGCCCTCAGCAGAGCGGACCTCGCCCCTCCCCTCCGACTCTGGCCCAGGCCTCCACCTGCGCCCTCTCCGGGGTGCGAGGGGCTCCCTGGGAGATGCACGTGCATGTGCCCCCATTTCAGCTGAAGCCTGGGCTCCGGACACCCCTCCCTGCCTGTCCCTTCAGCTGCTGCCGGGACCTGGACCTCAGGAGCCTCTGGGCGGCCATGGGGCCGTGGCAGTCACACCGCCCTCTCCCCTCCCCACCCCTCTCCCAGCCCTGTGCTCGGGCCAGGTCTTCACCGAGCGCTCTGGGGTGATCAGCAGCCCGGAGTACCCCCAGCCGTACCCCAAACTCTCCAGCTGCAGCTACAGCGTCCGCCTGGAGGAGGGCTTCCTGGTCATCCTGGACTTCGTGGAGTCCTTCGACGTGGAGGCGCACCCCGAGGCCCAGTGCCCCTACGACTCCCTCAAGGTCTGTTCCCGGGGCGCCCCCCATCCCGGCCGGCAGGCCCCGGGGTGACGGGGCTCCCCTCCTTTCAGGTTCGGACGGACCGGCAGGAATTCGGCCCGTTCTGTGGGAAGACGCTGCCCAGCAGGATCGAAACCAAGAGCAACTCGGTGACCGTGACCTTTGTCACTGACCAGTCGGGGGAACACACAGGCTGGAAGGTCCACTACACCAGCACAGGTGAGGCCCCCCCGCCGGGGGCAGGACGCTGGTGCTCCGTCCCTCCCCGAGCGGCTCACCGGGCGGGACGCCCAGCCCGCGGGCCGTACAGGCTCTGAGGACTCACCTGGTCTGGCCCCGCCCGGGCATTGGCCATGAGGTAACCAAATCTTTGACCGAAGAGAGCCGGCTACTTCAAAAAACATATGTTTCGATTGATTTCAGAGAGGAAGGGAGAGGAAGAGAGAGAGAGAAACATCAATGATGACAGAGAATCATGGATAGGCTGCCTCCTGCAGGCCCCCTGAGGATCAAGCCTGCAACCGGGCATGTGCCCTTGTCCAGAATCGAACTTGGGACCCTTCAGTCCCCAGGCTGATAGTCTATCCACTGAGTCAAACTGGCTAGGCCATGCCTGGCTCCCTCCCTCTCTCCCTCTCTCTCTTTTTTTAAAAAAATATGGTTTGGCTCAGTGGACAGAGCATTGGCCTGCAGACTGAAAGGTCCCAGGTTCAACTCTGGTCAAGGGCATGTACCTTGGTATTGGGCACATCCCAGTGGTGGGGGCGAGGTGCAGGAGGCAGCTGTTAGATGTTTCTATCTCTCTATCCCTCTCCCTTCCTCTCTGTAAAAAATCAATAAAATATATTTAAAAAAATAAAAATTAAAATATATTTTTATTTATTTCAGAAAGGAAGGGAGAGAAAGAAATAGAAACATTAGTGATGACAGAGAACCATCGATTGGCTGCCTCCTGCACGCCCCACACTGGGGATGGAGCCCGCATCCCGGGCCTGTGCCCTGACAAACTGAACCCGGGACCCTTCAGCCCACAGGCGGCCGCCCTGGCCACTGAGCCACACCGGCCTGGCGCGCCCGGCTTCCTGGCGGCTTTGGCTGAGGCCAAGGCCAGGCAGCACACCCCACCTTGCACCTCATGCAGCCTTTGGTTTTAAGTCTGAAGAGCTCTCCCGGGCTGGGGCGAGCTTTCTTTCCGTGTGAAGTGTCTCCTTTATAAACCAAGAACTTCAGACGCTCAGTTCAGACTCACCCGCCGTATAGACCCTCAGAGCCCCCCCACCCGGTTTCCTCTGCGCAGCTCTGCCGTGCCCTGATCCGGTGGCGCCACCTCATGGCCACATCTCGCCTGTGCAAGCCCAGTACATCCTGAAGGACCGCTTCTCCGTGGCCTGCGAGACCGGCTACGAGCTTCTGCGTGTGAGTTATCACAAACTGTGAGCACATGCGATCGTGGTAGTTTTCAAATGTGTACACGGTCATGTCAGCAGAGACGTAGCAGGAAAGCAATGAATGGCTGTTGTCAGCCTGGGTGTGTTTTTTTTGTCTATGACTAAAAAAAAAAAAAAAAAAGAAAAGAAATATGTTTGCTGAGAAGAGGGATGGCTACGGAGATTTTTTATTCGTAGGATGACCTAACGGAACAACTCCTGGGCCCACAAACAATTAAACGGCGCTGGGAAGTCGTGTACCCCGCAAAGTTATAAATAGTGGCCACTGTAAAGGGAACGGGAGGATAATTTTTTTAAAAAATGCTTAGTGTGTTGCTTTAGGGGCACAGGTAGGAGATTAACACGTCCCCTTTATGTTCTTCAAAATTGTCAGAGTCCCAGCAGTGCAAAGTAATAACAGGAAATGACAGTGAGGTGTGCAGGGCAGTCCTGGGGGGGCGAAGGGGAGGATGCAGGGCGACACCAGGAAATAACGTGACACTTTGCCACCTTGCAGACTTTTGGGGCGGGCTCTTCTCCGCAGCTCCTTGGACTGCAAACCTGCTCTGTGGCTGATGTTTTAAAAATCACCCTGCTCTCCTTTGAAGCATCTTCTCTCACCAAGTCTGGTTTTACTTATTTTTTAAAAAAATACATTTTATTGATTTTTTTACAGAGAGGAAGGGAGAGGGATAGTTAGAAACATTGATGAGAAACATCATGAGAGAGAAACATCGATCAGCTGCCTCCTGCACACCTCCCACTGGGGATGTGCCCCCAACTAAGGTACGTGCCCTTGATCAGAATCGAATCTGGGACCCTTCAAACCGCAGGCCGACGTTCTATTCACTGAGCCAAACCGGTTTCAGCTCACCGAGTCTGGCTTTAGAATGCTACTGCAGTTCGTCAGAAAAGCGTCTCTGCGCCCTAGCTGACCGGGCTCAGTGGAGACGGCGTCGGTCTGTGGTCGGAAGGGTCCCGGGTTCGATTCCGGTCAAGGGCACATGCCTTGGCTGCAGGCTTCTCCTTAGCCTGGGCCCTGGTTGACACACATCCAGGAGGCAACCAATGAGTCTCTCTCACTCCGTTATTTCTGTCTTACCCTCTTCTTTTCCACTCTCTCTAAAAATCAATGGAAAATATTGTCTGGGGAGGACTTCTTTTAAAAAATGCCTCTGTGTAAGCGTGATCAGCCATGAGTGCTGACGGGGCACGGGTAGCTGTCCTCCAGCAAGGGCGGCCAGACACGTTTGCTCCGTGTCACCGAGGCTGCCTCACACCCCCCCCCATGACCACCTCCCCATGGCACTTCGTATGAGACGGTGGGGAATCAGCATTTGATCCTAAAATGACAGGTGGTGTACGCAGCAGCCCCCCCCCCCCCCCCGGCCCCTGCCCGGAGCCAGAGCTGGGCTGTGGGTCCGTCATGGGGTGTATCGCCCCCTTGGGAGCACCTGGTGAAACACTAGAAGAGGAACCAACTACTGTGGGGGCGTAGGTTTGGGGCGTGATTTTTCTGACGTAAACAAGGAAATTAATCTTCCCCCCTCCTCTTTAGGGTCCTTTGCCCCTGAGATCATTTACTGCCGTCTGTCAGAAGGATGGATCTTGGGACCAACCGATGCCAGAATGCAGCAGTACGGTCACGTGACAACCCCAGAACTTCTGCTGCTGCTTCTGGCCCTTTGTAGAAAGGATGCTATTTTTCGGGGATGGAATTCCAAATTTGCTTCTCTTCCCCAGGTTCCCAGTGCTAGTAGGATAATTATTTCCTTTTAATTGATTTTAGGAAGAGAAGGGGAGAGGGAGGGAGGGGAAGGAGGAAGGGAGGAAGGGAGGGAGGGAGGGAGGGAGGGAGATACATCACCCTGACCAGGGATTGAACCTGAAACCTGGGTATGTGCCCTGACTGGAAATATAATCTGACACTCTTCCATGCATGGAGTGACACTCAACCAACTGAGCCACACTGGCCAGGGCAATTATTTGCTTTTAAATGTGTTATCTTTAAAAATATCTTTTCTAAGCATAAAATACATGTAGAAGATGGGAAATAGGGAGAATGACACTGTAATACCCATATTCCCACAGTACAACTCTTACCACTGTTTTGGTGTATATCCCTCCAATCATGTATCTCACATACACACACAGGTTAGGACACACACACCAAACTGGGACAATGGTGTACATTAAGAATCATTGGTGAACTAAGAATCATGTATCTTATCTTTTTTTAAAATTTAATTTTTAATATATTTTTATTGATTTTTTTAGAGAGGAAGGGAGAGGGAGAGAGTTAGAAACATCAATGAGAGAGAAACATCAACCAGCTGCCTCCTGCACACTCCCTACCGGTGATGTGCCCGCAACCAAGTACATGCCCTTGACCGGAATTGAACCTGGGACCTTTCAGTCCGCAGGCTGACTCTCTATCCACTGAGCCAAACCGGTTTCATCATGTACCAAATCTTAAATACACGTTAATTAATTGGAAAATATATAAATTTACAAAAATATATAGTTAAAGCCACTTTTGACCAAATCCCTAAACTACCACTAAGAGTTTGGGGTCTATTCCTTCATATTCTTTATCTCCTATGTTATATACATTGAAGTATTTCACTATTATATGCTCACTTTTTTCAGCTGTAAGATAGTTTAATTAGAAAATTACAGTCTGGCTGGCAAGGCTCAGTGGTTGAGCGTTGGCCCATGAACTAAGAGGTCATGGTTCGATTCCCGGGCAGGGAATACTAGTATTTGCAGACTCAGTCCCCAAAGGGGCATGAAAGGGGCAGCCAATCAATGATCCTCTCATCATTGATGTTTCTCTCCCTCCCTCCCTCCCTCTCTGAAATCAATAAAAATCTATTAAAACAACTGTAGAGAGGGAGAAGTGCTCCGTGGAAGAAATGGGCTGAGGAAGGAAGTTAGGGCGGAGGGGCCGTGGGGCTTAGGAGAGAGGACAGGTAACGTGCTGGGTGGGGGTGGGGGCAGTGAGCAGACAGGAAGGGGAAGGTGAGGATGTGTGCGCTCCTGTGTGGGTTTCGGTCTTTTTTCTTTTTTTTGAGTGGGAGGAGAGACAGACAAACATTGATGTGAGACACACACATGGATTGGTTGACCAGGGCTGGGGACTGAACCTGTAACCACAGGATGTGCCCTTGACCGGAATCAAACCTGGACCCTTCAGTCCACCGGCTGACATTCTATCCGCTGAGCCAAACCTGCTCGGGCTACTGTGTTTTTTTTTTAACCAAAATGGGCTGCTTAATGACTGCAATTGCTTTTCTCCATCTTGTTGGGTTATCTTTCCACATCAGTTTAGTATTAATAGAGCCTCTCACTCTTGTTAATGACCGTATAGCATCTGATCACACCATGCTTTTATTTAATCTAACATCCATTGTCCTTCCCCACCCACCACTTTTTTTTTTTTTTTTTTTTTTACTGTTACATGCTCTTGCTGTAGTTAACACCCCGATAGGTGTATTTTTGCATATTTTGTGTAAGGGTTTCTACAAAATGCCTGGGGGAATTAAATATTTTTATATAATAAATTTACATTCCCACCAATTCTTTTTTTTTAAGGCAATCTTTAATATATATATATATATATATATATATATTATTGATTTTTTTACAGTGAGGAAGGGAGAAGAATAGTTAGAAACATCAAGGGAAGAGAAACATCGATCAGCTGCCTCCTGCACACCTAGTACCAGGGATGTGCCCACAATCAATGTACATGCCCTTGACCGGAATCGAACCTGGGACCCTTCAGTTCGCAGACTGACACTCTATCCTCTGAGCAAAACCGGTTTCAGCTGTGTGAACTTTTAGCACTGTCTCACAAATTGGTTAGCTACTTCATATTAGCAATGTCCCAAGTGTGAATTCTAATCCAAATTCAAGGACTTCCAGGTCTTCTAGAAAGTTCCATTCATGAGCCCTCAGTTGGCTGGAGCATCATGCGTATAACAGACGGTGGGGGGTTTGACCCTGGGCACACACAGGCTGTGGCTTCCGTCCCGGCTGGGGCGTGCAGGAGGCAGCGATCCATGTCTCTCTCTCTCCCTTCCTTTCTCTGACAGTAGTTCCCTTTAGGAAAGGGATCAGCTTTGTACTGTCTCTGAGCGCCCTTCTGGGTGGGGCTACACAGCACGGGGTGCAGGCCGTGCCCTCCCCGGGGCTGCGGGCCTTCCCTTAGGGGCCTCACGCCACCCGCAGGGACTGCACTCGGCCAGCACGCAGGGCTCACCATGGGCTCCACACCTTCTCAATGCCAGAACAAGTGGACACTGACTCCTCCCTCCCTGTCCCTTAGTTGTGGACTGCGGCCCCCCCGAGGCCCTGCCCGGTGGCCGGATGGAGTTCCTCACAGGCCCCGAGGTGACCGTGTACAGAGCTGAGGTCCAGTACCGCTGCAACGAGACCTTCTACACCATGGCAGGAGGGGACGGTAAGCAGGGGCTCCAAGCTGGGTGGGCGCTGCTTGGAACCGAAGCCCGCCCGGCTGGAAAGAAGCTTTAGCCACCGTTTTGGCTAAGGCCGGACAAAAGATTAAAAGGCACTTCTCCCCCAGCTAAGTGAAATATTACAGCTGAACTGACTTTAATGTCAATTTGCAAGAATCTGAAAACAGATCTTATCTGGTAAATGACTACCACAAACACACAATATATTCCAAATGGTTTAATTTAACAAGTCAAAACCTTATCATTAAGCACTTGAGATCTTGATACATATTCAAGTTACACATCTAAAAGGTTTCCACTTTGCAAGCAAACATGGTAATGCAGAGACCTCCTATTTATGAAATCATGTAAAATGGTTATTCAGACACCTCTATTTCCCACTGATGCTCAAGAATCAACATTTTTTAAGGGGGTATTCAAGCAAATGACAACCACCTTATACATGCAGGTAAACATTTTTGCTTTTCCAATGATTTGCAGGTAAATATGTGTGTGAGGCTGATGGATTCTGGACGAGCTCCAAAGGAGAAAAATCACTCCCGGCCTGTGAGCCCGGTAATGGACACATTTATACAAGAGATTCGTAATTGATGGAGAGGAGGATGGGCCGGAGACAATAAGCAGAGCTTTAGCTGTGGTAGGCAGAAATGTAACTTCGGTACTTGGCTCTTAGACCAAGTTATTATTTCCAAATAATACGTTCTCATTATCCCCTTTCCATATGGAGAGGTTGTTAGGTGCTGACTGCATCAGTCATTTGATTATTTTGGCCTTACAACTAGGCAAGCATAAAAAATTAAATGATTTTTTAAATTATCTTGAACCATTTATACATTTATAAGCGTAAGTTCCTGTTGTTACTTTTCTTCCCTGTTAAAAATGCTATTAAAACCCAAAGCTAATAACTTCATTATTTCCCTAAGCAATTGTTTTCAATGACATCTAGTTTTTAAACATTAATGCAATTTGCCTTTTAATAGTACTTAAATTTTTTTTTAACCAGAATTGGCTCTGAAGATATAGTTGAATAGATATTAAAAAAATCAGAAAGGTAATAATATATTCATTACCCCTGTGTTATTTGGCTTAAGTTAGTCGTTTGATTTTAGCTGACACCACGTTTACAAGTTTCAGTGCAAGTATTCTGCCACAATAGGAAACATTTGGTGCATTAATGAGTGAACTGCCTCAGTAATGTAGAGTAAAACTTAGTTTTGGAAGAATCAACTGGATGAAAAAAAAATTTCTGAACCTGAAGGTTCCTGGCTGTAGCTGCGACCTTCTAATTTTTAAAGCATTTAAATGTTCAAAGGTTAATTTCGTCACTCCTATGACAGTGCCCTTAACTCCTGCTTCCACAGAACTGCACGGTAACCACCCCATTGTAAAGCAGGAGAACAGAAGCAATGAAAAGGTTATTTCCTTTCACTTCCTATTCTCATCACCCAATGCATCAGCTCAAGACAACTCCTGCTTGCCCTATAAAATAACCCCCCCAACTGTGTAGACCTTTTATTTTGCAGAACAAATACAATTTCTCAAAGCAGTGTTACCCACCTCACTTTCTGAGGAGCTAAGAACTGCCCACTGGGCCTGTGAGCTGTGCTCTTTTAAGGTGGCCTCACTCGCCTGTACGGGCGGGCACCCACCACCTTGTGACACAATTTTGGGTTCACGTGAAGTGTTAAGTCCCAAGTGCTGAGCGGAGATCAGCACCAGTGGTCTCTACACAGGCCCTGCCTATCTGCTTCTCTCCCCAGTGTGTGGAATGTCAGCCCGCACAACCGGAGGCCGTATATATGGAGGGCAAAATGCAAAGCCTGGTGACTTTCCTTGGCAAGTCCTGCTACTGGGCGGCACAACAGTAGCAGCAGGGGCGCTTCTGTCTGACAACTGGATCCTGACGGCGGCTCATGCCGTCTACGAGCACAAAGACGCCGCCTCCTCCCTCAACATCCGGATGGGCGCCCTGAAGAGACTGTCCCCTCAGCACACACAGGCCTGGGCAGAGGCCGTTTTCATACACGAAGGCTACAGGGAGGGCGCTGGCTTCGATAACGACATAGCCCTGATCAAACTGCAGAACAGAGTGGCAGTCAACAGCAACATCATGCCTGTGTGCCTGCCGGGAGAAGACGCCGAGTCCCTCATGAGGACCGATACCGTTGGAACTGTGTCCGGGTGGGGGTTAACCCAGAGCGGCTTTCTTGCCAGAAATCTACAGTTTGTCGAGGTACCAATTGTGGATCATAGGAAATGTGCCGCTGCCTATGCAGAGCAGCCGCTGCACCCACCGGTGACCGACAACATGCTGTGCGCGGGCGTGGAGAGCGGGGGCAGGGACAGCTGTGGAGGCGACAGCGGAGGGGCGCTCGTGTTTCTCCACAATGAGACACATCGGTGGTTTGTGGGAGGGATAGTGTCCTGGGGCTCCACTCACTGTGGGGCAGCACAAGCGTATGGGGTCTATACAAAAGTCATTAACTATATCCCCTGGATCAAGAGGATAATGAATAACTTTTAATTTGTATCTTTTCAATCAGTAAATAATTCCTTTAAAAAAGTGCCTATAAAAGATCTCAGCAGCAATGTGACCCGGGAAATAGTAGCCCAGCCATTGTCGCCCCAAAAATCAAAACCCACCTCCAGCGAGAGGCTGGCCAGCGTGTCCCCTTTCCATTCGGTTCCAGGGGCATAAGGCACAGCGATGCTCGTCGTTGCCGGAGCAACAGAAACGCACTGGTCGGGTGTGCATCGCATTGCTCACAAAGCCAGGATCTCTCCGCACTGGCTTTTATAATTGTGTCTCTGGAAATTGCCTGTACATTCTCGTTGAGTATTTTTCGACTTATTCTTACTCTGTGAGAGCTTTTTACATTACAGCAGTACTGGTTGAGGATAACCTTGAATCATGGACTTTTGCAGATGAACTGGAAACATCAATACTTTGGCCTAGGTACTAATTTCCATGTTAAAAACCAGTATCACAAAAACAGTGCTATAATTTTGCACTTATCAAATTGGTAGACAAAATGAACACGGAATAGCACTATTCACATTGTCAAAGACAACACAGATTTTCTAAAGGAAAATTTTGCAATGTATTTCAAAAGCCTTAAAAACATGCAGTCTTAACCTAGTAATTCCAATGCTAAGAACTTAAGTCAGGCATGCTCCGAGCACTTAGAAATACCCTAATTAATGTTCAAATCCAGAAGACAATGGAATTAAATGTGGCGTTTCCATAAGATGAACTATGACACCGGAAGTAAATGGTGATATTATAGATAAACCTGTATTTTTTCCCCCCTTCTTACAATGAGCATGTAAAACAGGGTCACACTGAGCCAAACAATAGACCACAGATCACACAATATCTAAGTACAGAACCCAGATACACAACTAAGAGTTACTGTCCTAGTACTCAAAACAAAAAATTACTCTAATTATCACATACATCTTCCGAATTAAGTGGTTAACTTCTTTTTCCTAAAGGCAAAATTTAAGCTGTGACTTAACCTTAAAAATAATTCATTTTAGTTGGCTAGTCCTTCCTAAAAAGTTTTAAGAGCTAACATCTAACAAAGCTTTTCATGCTAGCCAGTTACCGTTGTATTTAAACATTCATTGTGAGTTTTGTCCTAATTTCTCTTGTGCATATAAAGTGCAACTTCTTGAGACTCACTTTTAAAGGTAACTTTACAGCATTTTTGTCACATATAAAAAGGAAACTGTTTTCCCAGTAAGACTCCAGACACTAAACTGGTGGCAACAAAAATTTTTATTCAACTGGTTCAAAAAAATGTTTAGAATGAATGCAGTTAGATGACCAAATAGATGTTAAAAACAAATCTTTGCCAAATAGTTTACTTCTAAACTTCAAAAAAAAAAAAATTTAGGATAGAATTAAAGGCCCATAGCTATGTATTATTACCACAAACATATTAACAGAAGGCTACTCAACATTGAAAGCCTTCTAAGACCAATTACTAGATTTACACAAGTGTAAAGAGGGATTAAAACCATGCCATTGACAAGGTAACTTACCCCTGGGCTCCTTGAAGGCTTGTCAGTTTAGTCTTTGGAGGTCCCCGAATACCATTTTAAGTGTTACCATGTTACTGCTGCTGAGTAATAGTGCAAGTGCTAAAATGCAAAATTCAGATGGTACAGGGTTTGGAAATCATGCAATTTAGATGCAGAAAAAAAATTTTAAACAACTGCAAGATCCTTTCACAGAGGAAACTGAACGAAACAATGCGGGGTCACAAGTCTAAAGGATGACTTCACTTATAAAAGTTTAAAACATGTAACTTGCAAAAAGCCTATTTATCATAATCTAATTAGATAAGGGCATTAGGTAAACTATCAACAAAAGAACTGTTACATTCTTCCATTAGAAAACAAGCTCAACTCTCATAGCAGTAGTTACATAAAAAGTACAACAATCCATATATTATTGCTTTTACATACTTAACAATGCATCGTGAGAGTCTAATCCGAGTTTTGTAAACGATTTTATTCGGCAGGACTGCATTACCCCCACCTTGGGAGGGCAAGCCCATTTCACTTAACACTTCACAGACAACCCACCACACCGATAGTTCTTAAAGCTATCAAGCTTAATGGATTTCAGGCACAAGATAATTTGTGGTTTCTTCTACTTTTATCCCCATTGCAATTAATTCCACTTTTCAAATACCAAACTCAAAAGGTGCGAATATTCCCTTTCAACTGATATGCTTTGCTACAAAGCATTTAAAAAGAATGAACAGTTTTGCCCACTCCCCGAATAAGATTTTTAGGAGGCACGATTTCCCAATGGAGATTTAATAGGCCATGTAAACAGAACATCGCCCAATGCACAGAGGCACTAAGGAAAAGCCGGAGCGTACTGCTTACCATTTTAGGTGCGGTCACCCAGACTTATTAAAAACTAGGTTTAAAAAGAAAAAAAATACAAAACTTTTCACTTTGGACAATGCAAGAACAAATAGCAATTAAGTCTGGGTATCAGGTGTCAATGCATGACAGGTGATGAATCCATTTGACTTGAGACAACTTTTCAAATAAGTTTATTTGAAGCAAAATAAACTATTGCCAAGAAACTTTATGAAAGTTCCATCTCAAAAGGGTCAAAAAAGGGGAATTAACTGCTATGAATTCTTTGCATTCAGGGCTGCAAAACAAAGACACATATTATTTAAATCAGTTTTATTTAAGAATTTCCAACATTGACAACTCTTATAAAAAGCATCCAAGCACAGGACACAGAACTGCAGCAAACAGCATTCTTAGGGGTAGCTAACAGACATGAGAACTTCCACCCTTCCGTGAGACACCCCAGCTCACTGGTGAACTCTGCGTCCAAGTACTCCTGCAAAGCACGCCACAAGCTCAGTCCATGTTCTCAACCCATCAGCTTCAGTTCACATGGCCACACTTACAGGTCAGTAACAGGAGAACACACACCATACAGCATTCACAGCAGTTGACAAAGGGGTAGGGGAAATACAAGATCGTTTCACTTAACACATTCAACTAATGGGGTTATCTAAGAACAAAACTCACTTAAAGTCTTCCAACAGATGTGGATGTCCTTCGAATGCAAGAACATTCGTACGTTATTGGCTATCATTGCTCTCTGCACACTCTCTCACCAAAGCCACAGGATGGAGAGACACATCTCGCCAAGTTAAAAAATATCCATTTTGCACCACTGTCTCTGCACGCGCTCTCTCCTTTTCTCGCTCATACTAGCCTTTCATGCCTCGGCACCACCATCAATCCCACACAAGGTTTCAAAAGTTCAAACAGCCTTCTGGTTCCATATCACAGCCTTGCGTTCACAGCGTTGATACTCCATGAAATAAAGAGTAGCGGATAAAAATGGGACACCCACCGTCAGAGACGCAGCCTGTGCAGTGTGATGACGCAATCTTGGATGAGAAAGCACGTAGACAGAAGTATTCCTATGGCAGAATTTTTACAGCACTACTTTCAATGAAGTGCTTCTTCCATAAACATTTGAAATGAGATGAACTGCAGAGATTAAATGAAGGCTTCATATTGTACTTTTGCATATGAAGGGAGACAAGTGTTAAAAAATAAAAACAAAAGAACCAAACACTGTGACACCATGATCTCCAAAAAGGAGACATTCCTAAGGAAAAAAATCCATGTGGTGGGGTTCAAATGAAAAGAAAAGAATGTAGTTCTAATTAATGGTTTCCATTTTGAACATGCAAAGAATTCACTTGACGAGTCCAGGGATAAAATATTACAGGAGAAACCTTTTGATATCAATTGTAGTGTGTTGGTTTACCAATCAGGCAAACAGCAGTTCACTTTCAAACACTCAGTATTTCAACCCTTTATGTAACAAAACTTATAAAATTCCTTTAACTCTTCCTCTTTTTCTAAAGAAAAATGTCAAAAATACTGCTGAATATACTCCACACTCAACAAACCAATTTGGAAAATTCTCAGTACATATGTATTTTACAATATACTTACCATGAGTTTAGAAAAATTGAATTCCCACCAGTCTATACAACCAACCGTCATCACCGCCTACATTCCCCAGCTGGAAGGCTTGGAATCCATGCTGGAGCCAAAGCCTCCGTTAAAACCGCTGCCTGACCCTGCATTGGAAGCTGACCCCCAGCCAATCGCTGCCCCTGAATTGGAACCACTGTAGGAGTTATTTCCAGACCCAAAGGCCTGATTCGGCTCTCTCTGCATGTTGCCCTGGCTTTGGTTGTTACCTGAGGGGCCTGACTGGTTCTGCTGACTGGCTAGCATGCCCATCATCCCCCAGCTGCTCTGCAGCGCTGCCTGGGCTGCAGCCATCATGGCTGGATTGATGCTGAAAGCGCCGAAGTTCATCCCTCCACCCATGTTGCTACCCTGGTTATTTCCCAAGCCAGCTCCGCCCCCCCTGCTGTTCCCGAAGCCACCCTGATTCCCAAAGCCACCTGGGTTCCCACCGAACCTTCCGCTCCTCTCTAGCTGCCTACTGCTATTGTGCTTAGGCTCAGCATTGGATATATGTACGCTGATTCCTTTAATGATCAAGTCCTCGCCACAGAGAGACTGGGCCACCTACAAGAAAATAAGGGTGCAAATACAGGCGATTAAACCACTGACGTGTACTTCAAAGGAGCAATAAAACTTAGCTTTCAAGCCATTATCTACACTGAAGGAGGAACAATCAATGAATGCTCATTTCATTTAAACTCAAACAGCCGTTAGCTTTAGTAATGGCAGTAAGAATTTTTCAGTTTGCTTTCTAAAGATGTATAACGCTCTTGGTTAAACAACACATACTGATAAGTATTAAAATGTTTATCCCAGATATCTAGGTCCATATACCTTGCCCAGCTTATAAAGTCAGAAAGCTTAGTTACGGACGGCAATTAGCTGGATGGGAAATGTTCAAATTACACATTAGCTGGGATAAAAGTTTTAAAGAGAAAAATACCTGGTCATCGGCAAATGTGACGAAGGCAAAAGCCCTGAACGGCTTGGGGATGAAGACGTCCACCACCTCTCCGTACTGGCAGAAGAACTGCCGCAGCTCGTCAGCCGTCATGTCCTCCGTACAGCGCCCAACAAACACCTTCCTGCTTCTCAGCGGCTCGTCTGGGCTTTGCTGAGCAATTCAAAGGCAGGACAGACAGTCACAAATATTTTATGAGAATGGAAAAGGCATTGCGGTGGAGGATGTAACAGTACCTCGCTGTCTTGTACCTCAGGTGAGTCATTAAAATAAGCACATTTTATTTTTTTGCATTAGCACTCCTCCTTGTAAGACTAAGATGACAAATACAGTTTTAAGTTCATGAAAGTATATTTGTTTTTGTTTTTTTTTGTTTTTGTTTTTTTAAATATATTTTATTGATTTTGTACAGAGAGGAAGGGAGAGAGATAGAGAGCTAGAAACATCGATGAGAGAGAGTCATCGATCAGCTGCCTCTTGCACACCCCCTACTGGGGATATGCCCGCAACCAAGGTACATGCCCTTGACCGGAATCGAACCCGGGACCCTTCAGTCCCCAAGCCGACGCTCTATCCATTGAGCCAAACCGGTCTCGGCCATGAAAGTATATTTGGATCTAGAAAAGTCAATGACTAATCAATGTCCTGGCAAAATGATAATAAAGTTCCAAATAAGCAAGCCTTGCTTGGAACAAGTTAGGCTTTTCTAACAAGGTTACTGCACTCTGATCATCTTCACGTTTTAACATGTAACTATGTAAGAAGGCTAACCAAGTTTAGTTTAGAGGGATATTAAACTAAATATTATTATATTCAGCATGCATTATAAAATATTAAAATATCCAGCGTGTATTAAGGTCCCAAGGCTTTAACCAGCCAAGAGGTTCTAAGAAAACATCCTGACACTATCTTCCCAAGCATATTTAACATTTTATTTTATAGTGTCTTCAATAGGAAGTTTGTCAGCAAAGTTACCGAAGCAGAAATATAAAAAGCAAAAAAGGGAATAAAAAACGCAAAGTACCTTAGAATTAGGAAGTTTACAGTCACACCATCGTCCGTCTATCATATGTCTCTGTGACATTACTTTCACCTGGGTTTCATATTCCGTAAATCGAACAAACCCAAACCCCTTTGAATGACCAGTTTTAATATCTTTCTTGACCTAGGGGAAAAAAATCATTTAAATTTACTAAAACAATACAGACACATAACCAAATGGAAAGTTCTTTGACAATGTGAATGGCTTCAATTGGATGCAGTGGCTTAATTAAAACTTAGGCCAAGAATAAAACCCCAAGAATAAATCTATTTTGAGTTTAGATCCTGTTTATATCAGAGTAAGACTGTTATAAATTAGAATTTCAACAAAATGTTTTAGAATGCAAAGATAAATTAGATCTAACGTTTACGAATCTTAAATTAAAAACGCTGTGGACAATGAAGGGCAGAGTTACTAAAACAGGAATTCAGGGCTCATTCGCCCAGAAAGAGAAAAGCTGTTAGTGAAAGCCAAGCTTACCTGCACCATGAGCACTTCTCCGAAGGTGCTGAAGTATTCCTTCAGGTCCTGCTCCGTGGTTTTCCACGGCAGGCCCAGCACTATCAAGTCAGATGTCTTCTGGACGGCTCTCTTCACCTTCACTGCTGACGAAGCATCTGTTTCGTCCATTTTCCTCTTGTTATCTAAACAAAAGGCAGAAACCCTTTAGAACTCTCATGTAACACATCTCAGAACACGCCGTCTCTTACGTCTAGAAGTGAGAAGCGAAAAGATCCTAAGAACATAAACATGTTTCAACTTTTGGCAAAGAGTAAGGTCAGCTTTCCAAGACAGAATAAAGGATCGAGTGCAAATCCAGGGAGTCAGACCTCTGGCTCTGTAGTGTCACAAGATTACAAATATATATTCTCCCCTCTCTGAAGGCATGTCAAAACCTAATTCTACTTCACTCTGACTTTGAAATACATTGAGGGGGGGAAAAAAACACACACACACACAAAAAAACAGGTTAAAAGAGAGTAATTAGCCTAAACCGGTTTGGCTCAGTGGTAGAGTGTCAGTCTGTGGACTGAAATTCCTGGGTTCGATTCTGGTCAAGGGCATGTATGTTGGCTGTGGGCACATCCCCGGTGGGGGATGTGCAGGAGGCAGCTGGTCGATGTTTCTCTCTCATCGACAATTCTGGCTATCTCTCTCCCTTCCTCTCTGTAAAAAATCAATAAAATATATTAAAAAAAAAAAAAAAGAGAGAGTAATTACCATCTTTTTGCCTGTTAAATGTATTTATAATGCCTATAACTTCTGTGTGGCAGCATATAATGCCTATAACTTAAAGGCTATCTGCCAAAAAATAAAAATCAGCAACTTTTATTTCTAGCTGTAGATATAGGGTGATTTCAATTTTCTAAACTTTCTATAATAAAGGCACATTGATTTTTGTAATATTAAAAAACCTTAGGTTATTTTTAAAAAGCAAAATTATAGAGGCAAGAGAAGAACTGAATGAAAAATTAAAAAAAACAAACACACAGACATTTTTGAACAATTTTAGGTTCACCGCAAAACTGAGAGGCAGGCAGAGGTTTCCCATACACTGCCCTTCCTCCACACCCACACAGCTTCCCATGCTGACACATTTGTTACAAATGAGGGCCCTCCCGGGATACACCATTGTCTACACAACATGGCAACATTTCTTCCCATATTTAAATAGTTTTCACTTTTACAAAAAGTTCTGTAACTTGCAGTTCCCACTCATTTAAACAGTGGTCTTACAAACTAGTCCGATAGTAACATTTAAAGAAATATGTGGGTTACAGGCGCCATCTAGGACGCACAATGAGACACAAACACGACTGGACCTGAGCGTCACCGCTGCAAAACCAAGTGGCCACGCACCTTTGGGGTAGTTGACAACATACACCAGGTTTCCCCAGCCAGCATCCGGGGCATGCAGAATCCCTTCCACCAGCCGGACGCCCCGCATGCACTGGGACACGGGGTTGCGGTAGCGCAGCCCGCACGCCCCCGGAAACTGGGCCGTGACTGTGGACAGCAGCACCGTCCCATCGTCTTCCGAGGGTATTTCAATGGGCTCGTCGTTCTCATCTTCCGTTACCCGGATATACTCCGACATCTTCTGTTTTTCTTAAAAGGAAAAAAGGAGAGATGAGTGACTCACACTTGTGTCAGAAGGAACCGTTTCCTTACAGCCAGCCGATGGGTTATCACCACCTCGCCTTTGTCCCAGGACTTCCAGAAAAATCCTTGCTGTCTGGGTTCCTGTATGCGTGTTGGCTATCCCTGAAACTAAATATTTAGGAGGCAAAGATGGTAAGTCCTATTAAAATGGGATGCCCCGTTCGCTCATTCATTCCATGAACATCTGCTGAGTGCCTTCTCTGCATCTGGTGCTGCAAATGGGAAGCCCGTAGTTTCGGGTGGCATGCTGGCGACAAGGGGGTGCGGTAAGCAGGAGGAAGACAGCAAAGGAGTCGCTATCTTATTGCTATCGTGATGGGTGTCCTGGAGAGCAGTGCATGGCGTTGGGGGCCGGGGAGGACCCAGGCCGTTGGTGGCGGCGTGGGTGGGAGGAGCGCGGTGGGGGTGGGGGAGCGAAGTCGATCCCCTAAGAAAGCGCTGAGCAGCTGAGTCTCAGGACCGATCGGGCGCAGGGAGCCGGGCGCAGGGGACACCCAGGGGAGAAGTCCTCTCTGTTCCTCATCCTGGGACTTCGGGGCTCTCCCAACTTGAGCCTCAAGGGCAGCGGCGGCGGCAGGTCCCGAGCGACGCGGGCCGCGGCCTCCCAGAAGCCCGTGCGTGACAGCTGAGGCCCCGGCGGCGCGGCTCGCGGGCCGCAGGGGCCGGGCCTGAGCGGGCAGGGCCCCCCGGGGGGCACAGGCCCGCAGGCACCAGGCGTTGCCCGGGCGCCCAGGCCGGGACAAACCTCGGCTCGGGCTGCGCGTCCCCGCTCCGGCCCCGCTGACAGCCGCGCCAGGCCGGGCGGGGGCCGCAGCCGCTGAGTCCGTCCCCGGCCCAGCCGGGCCGGAGCCGAGGCTCCCGGGCCGCCCTTAGTGAGAAGCGGCCGCGACTCACCCGCTAGGCCGCTGACAGGAGGCCCGACAGGAAGAGTCAAGAAGCCGGGGATCCGGGAACAGCCCAGCGACCGCCTCGCTCCCACAAAATGGCGCTGGGGCCGCCTCCTCCGCCCGACGGCCGTCGCCGCGCCCACGGCTCCCCGGCTGGAGGGGGAGCGCGCCTTTCGGAGACGCCACGACCCGCTCCCCGGGGAGCGCGGTTTCCCTCCTGGGAAGCTTAACAGATATAGAGAATGGAAAAGCTAAAAATGGATACATACCTCTGTCTAAAAATCTATAAAACTGGAAAATATGGAAGCGTAGGTTTGTAACTCCCCCCACATAGCGGGACAGATGGTATCGCCCAACCAACCGCCGGCCGGGGTCCCGGCCGGAAAGTGCGCGAGACTAGCGAGCGCGGGGCGGGAGCCGCGAGGGGGCGGGGCCGGCGGGGCGGACCGGGCCTGGCGGGCGGGGGGCGGGGTCCCTGTGCCTCCGGGCTTTCGCGCTGCTCGAAGGGCAGGGGAGGCCAGGACCTTCTGGCTGCGAATCGAGCTGGGCATGTCCCCTTCGCCCTCCCATAGCCCCGCTCCAACCTGGAAAGGATAACTTTTCCCTAATAGCAACGACAGCGCCTGCTCTGTACCAGGCGCCTTCTGAGTTCTGTAGCACTTATTCCCCCCCTCGTCCTGGAAGGTGAGTACGAATGATGCGATCCGCACGTGCCAGAGGGGAAACTGAGGCACAGAGAGGTGAAGGGTCACGTCTAAGGTCGCCCAGGTGGTGGGCTTGTATGTATTTCCGCTCCAGGCCTCCAATGTCACATTGTACTTCACCCATGTTAAGACACACCTGTTCGTTTCACGTTTCTTTTTTTTTTAAATTGTTAAAAATAAATAAATAATAATAATAATTAAAAATATATATATATATAATTGACTTTTTACACAGAGGAAGGGAGAGGGATAGAGAGCTAGAAACATCAATGAGAGAGAAACATCTGCCAGCTGCCTCCTGCACACCCCCTATCGGGAATGTGCCCGCAACCAACGTACACACCCTTGACCGGAATCGAACCTGGGACCCTTCAGTCCGCAGGCCGACGCTCTGTCCACTGAGCCAAACCGGTTCCGGCTGTTTCACATTTCTGAAACCAATATGTGTTTTCATTGAGGAGGTGGCCTACTTGAACTGGCAGCAGTTTTAATTTCGTGGTGTGTGGATGTATCAGCTTCCGTGAGATGCAGGCACACCCAAGAGCTCTGCATTGATGCATTAACTCATTTGATTCTCAGAGCAGCACTATGACGTCGGTGCCACTGATATCATTCCTGGTTTATGGATGAGGAAATGAAGGTGCAGAGATTAGGTCGCCCTGCCCACGCTCACAGGGCCAGTAAGTGGTGGAGCTGGGATTTGAACCAGGCAGCCTGCCTCTGTAATGGGTGCCTCCTGCTTCTTACAGCCTCCTAGGGAATCAGTATTAAGTACTTCCAGTCCATCTCTGATGCCTGCTGTTCATGGTAACCAGATTGTGCCTGCGTCTGTTCAGAGAGATTGGGAGGACAGAGTGGAGGCATTCAGAATGGATGACCTTCCCCTGCCCCCATGTCCCCTGCATCTAGGGGACATGGCTGGACAGATGGCCCCTGGCGGTCACTCTTGTTTCAAAACATTGGCCAAAGCAAGGAGGTCTGTGTCATCTCAATCCACGCATTTGTTTGGGGGAAGAAGTCAGGTTTGTGATCTGCATTTTTTCAAATATATTTTATTGATTTTGTACAGAGAGGAAGGGAGAGAGATAGTTAGAAACATCGATGAGAGAGAATCATCCATCAGCTGCCTCTTGTACTACCCCTACTGGGGATGTGCCCACAACCAAGGTACATGCCCTTGACCGGAATTGAACCCGGGACCTTTCAGTCCCCAAGCCGACGCTCTATCCATTGAGCCAAACCGGTTTCGGCGATGTGCATTTTTTTCAGAAGAAACGGAGGCTTGGAGGCCATGGGCCTTGCTCGAGGTCACATACTTGCCCCAAAATGTCACCTCGCCTGTGAATTACTGTCCCAGCTTTATCAGACCCTGAAATCCGCTCCCTCCACCTCCCTGGGCTGTTCTCTGTGATGAGACTGAGGCTGAGCATTCCGTGCGGGCAGCTCTGTGGGCCTCGGATGCCTGCTGCAGTGGGCAGAGCCGGGTATGCGGAAATGGAGAAGGTCACGCAGGGACAAAGCCACCGAGGCCGTCCCTTCTCCCAGAGAGCTCAGGGGAGTGGGGGAGACCAGAAAACACAATCTCGAGGATGTAGGATTCTTCAGGAGGAGAATCAGGCCAGAGGGAGACTCCCAGCCGAGTGCTTCCGGCTCTCAGCTTCCGGTGCTGGTTGTCAAAAGTCCTTGTTTGGAATGTGTTGTGTGAGTCCTCGTGGCTTGTTTGCTTGTTGGTTCATATGCCTTCCACGTTAAGCCCAAGGATTGTCAGAGGGCCCAAAGAATCTGTTCTCACCCACCTCCTCTCTTCCGGGCACTGGTTGAATGCTTGGTGAAGATTTTGCTGAGGTCGCACGCCTTACCCAGCGCTGTGCTAAAACGCCAGTGTGAAGACGGACAAGGGAAACCAAAGCCAGTCGAGGATGGGGTAGTCTAATCCAGAAGGAAGTGGGCAAAGGGAACAATTGGAAAACAGTCCCGGGAGGCATAAAGCATGTGGGTGCCACGCGGGTCAGATGCCGGCCACCAGGCAACTGGAGTCTGTCAGTGCACCTCATCGTGACTGGTCGTTCTGGTCGAGTGGTCGTTGTGATTGCTCTGCCCTTAGAGTCAATTTGCATATTGCCCTTTTATCATATAGGATAATTATATAGGATCTCTCTCTCTTTCTCTCTCTCTCTCTCTCTCCTTCTCTGAAATCAATAAAAATATTTTTAGAAAAGTATCTATTGATGACTCTTGCTGCATTCACTATTACTAGGATGACTGCAAAAATGATTTTCTGCTTCTCTTTGACAATTAATATGTTTAAACTTTTTATTTTGAAAAATTTCAAACTATGACAACATTGGGTAACAGTACAATGAACATCAGCATAGCCACTACCTTAATGCAACACTTGTTACTGATTTGCCATATTTGCTTTATCTATTTTTCTACCTACCTATCTGCCCCTCCCTCTATTTTGTGCTGAACCATTTCAAAGTAAGTTGCAATGGTCATGGCATTTCACCCCTAAATACCTCAACCTGCATCAGCTAAGAACAAGGACATTCTCCTGCCTACTCACAATACTGTTATCACATTCAAAACACTGAACAGTTATTTCCTAATATCAAGTCCGTATTCAAATTCCCACGATTCCCCAACATGTCTTTATAGCTATTTTCTTGAACCAACATCCAATTACATTTCACATATTGCATTTTGTTGTTATGTTTTTTTAATCTTTTATTTTTATTTTTATTTTTTAAAAAAATATATTTTTATTGATTTTGTACAGAGAGGAAGGGAGAGAGATAGTTAGAAAAATCGATGAGAGTGAGTTATCGATCAGCTGCCTCTTGCACACCCCCTACTGGGGATATGTCTGCAACCAAGGTACATGCCCTTGACCGGAATCAAACCTGGGACCTTTCAGTCCCCAGGCCGACGCTCTATCCATTGAGCCAAACCGGTTTCAGCTTTTTTTTTTTTTTTTAATCTTTTAAATTCTAGAACCATCTCCCCATTCAAGATGTGGGCTTTTTAAGAAGACTGGACCAGATAGCGTGTGGAATGTTAGCCATCCTGGATTTTGTCTGATGGCTCCTCGTGGCATCATTAGTTCATGCCTTGCTTCCCCGCTTTGCCTGCGTCCTGTAAGTGAGGTCGAAAGGCACGATCACATCAGGTTAGACATGATGGCCGGGACGTGGTATGGGTGAGGCCGTGTGCATCTCAATGCACCCCATCAGGCACACGAATGCCTGGTTGTGTCCCTTTCAGCGAGGCTAAATTTGCTCTCTTGGTTAAGATCCCTCCACGGAAAAGGTATATATTTTTCCTCTGTATAATTTGCAAGTAATCTGGGATGGTGCTTTGGCACAAATCCCGTCTCCCTACAACCTTTCACCCTTCCACTTCATGCTTTCAGCATCCACCAGTGGTCCTTGTCCGATACCGTGGGGGTCGCAAAATAGCAAACTTTAAAATCCTACAATTCCTTCTACATCCTTTTGTAAAGAAGAACTCCAGTCCCCCCTAAATGCTTAACTTCTTATAGTTCTTTAAAAGTAAACATTTGAATATGTGCATAGTATCCTATTTTATAGGTTTCTCATAATTTATTAAATCAGATCTCCCATTTTGGGATATCAAGATGCTATTTATGTTTGTTTGGTTTTCTTTTTTAAAAATATATTTTTTATTGACTTCAGAGAGGGAGGGAGAGGGAGAGAAAGATAAAAACATCAGTGATGAGAGAATCATCGATTGGCTGCCTCCTGTACGCCTCACACTGGGGGTCAAGCCCACAACCTGGGCATATGCTCTTGACTGGAATCAAACCTGGGACTAGTCAGTCCGCAGGTCGACACTCTATCTACTGAGCCAAACTGGTGAAGGCGTTATCCGTTTTCATATACGTTGACACAATAGTCATCTCCAATGGCAACTAATTAATTAATTTTAGAGAGAGAGGAAGGGAGGGGGAGACAGAAACATTGATTGTCTGCCTCCTACATGTCTCCTATTGGGGACCGAGCCTGCAGCCTAGGTGTGTGCTCTGACTGGGAATGGAACTTGGTTCCTGGGTCAACGCTCAATGACTGAACCAATTGGCTGGACTTCTTTTCTTTTTGTTTTTTGATAATCACTAAGAACTCCTGGATTTTACTTATTCAATGTTTTGCGGTAGGCTACAGTCATTAGTGTTTCTAATGATCAAATTGTCCTAATTGTGGCCCCGGGGAAACGCTAGGGTCCCGTGGGTGTGTGCCCATGAGTCTTGAGCATGTGCTTGCTTTCTGGCACAGGTGCTCCAGGCTCACCTGGAACCAGCCCCGGAGGCAGGCTTTCCCCCAGAGCTCTGGTCCTCTCAGGCAGAGAAGGCATTAGGAACCAGAGTCTGGCTCTAGGTGAGCCCACTGCTACACCGGCTGTCACAGGCACTTGTGAAAGGTGAAATACTACAATACCAAGCAAGCTATTTTATTTCATCACGATTTACTTGCCTTTATTGATTTTAATTCTTTATTGTTGTTACTTTCCTTTTTTTTTTTTTTAAATAGTTTTATTGATTTCAGAAAGGAAGAGAGAGGGAGAGAGAGATAGAAACATCAAAGATGAGAGAGAATCATTGATTGGCCCCACACAGGGAGCCCACAACCAGGCATGTGCCCTACCCAGGAATCAAACTGACTTCCAGGTTCATAGGTCTATGCTCAATCACTGAGCCGGGCTGTCTGGGCTACTTGCCTTTTTTTTTTTTAAATATGTTTTTATTGGTTTTTAGAAAGAAAGGAAGGGAGAGGAATAGAGAGAGCATACGATGAGTGAAACTTTGTATGCTCAAGCCACTTAGCACATCTCCCAGGCTACTCTCCTTTTTTTTAAAAAAAAAATATATATTTTATTGATTTTTTACAGAGAGGAAGGGAGAGGGATAGAGAACTAGAAACGTCGATGAGAGAGAAATATCGACTAGCTGCCTCTTGCACACCCCCTTCCGGGGATGTGCCCGCAACCAATGTACATGCCCTTGGCCGGAATCAAACCTGGGACCTTTCAGTCTGCAGACCGACGCTCTACCACTGAGCCAAACCGGCTTTGGCTACTTTCCTTTTTTTAAAAAAAAATTTTAAACATTTTTTATCAAGAGGAAGGGAGAGGGATAGAGAGTTAGAAACATCCATGAGAGAGAAACATCCATCAACTGCTTCCTGCACATCCCACTGCCCTCTAGCTTCTCTTGTTTCTTTTGAGAAGCTCATTGTGTTCTTGGCCATTCACATAATCTGCCTTTTCTCTCCGGAGTCTTTCATAATCTTATCACTGGTATTCTGAAATCCAAGATGGCGCCTTCATCCTCCTGGAGATCTTTCATTCACTGCTGGGCCTACGGCGAAGTTTTCTTCTAGTTACTTTCTGTGAAATTTCTCCTACCTTACCTTCAGTCCTTTTAGTGGGTTTTAATTTTAGCATATATGTTCTTATTTTCCAAAAGATCTTCCTTATTCTCTGATTTCTTCTTGATTATAGCAACTGTTCATATAGATAGTTGATTTTTAGAGAGAGGGAAGGGAGAGAGAAAGAAACATCGATGCGAGAGTGGAGCATGGATCCACTGCCTCCTGTATATCCCCTGTTGGGGATCTAGCCTGCAATCCGGGCATGTGCTCTGACCGGGAATTGACCTACACTTGATCTTAGCCAAAAGGCCGAGAAGCGATGGGAATTGACCTAGGGACCTCTTGGTTCATGGATTGACGCTCAACCACTGAGCAACACTGGCTGGGCTCTCGTACGTCATTCTTTTCCCTACTTATTCCCAATCCCTTTGCCCTTCCACCTCCCTCCCGAACCCTCACTCAGGTGTTTTTGTGTCCTTTAAGCTGTGTGTGTCCTCAGAAAACCCGACATTTATGCAGCATGTACCGCATTATTCCAGAACAGGCACGGACAAGCCCCCGGCCAAATCCGGCCCATTTCCGGATTTTGTACAATCCCCAAACTAGAAGTGGTTGTGACATATTTAACGAGTGGGAAAACATCAGAAGACTAATATTTTGCATTATGCGAACTGTACATGCAATTTAGAGTCAGTGTCCATCACTGAGTCTCAGGGGCCGCGGCCACGCTGGCTTGCTCACTATTGTCCGTGGCTGCTCTCGGGTGGCAGCGGCAGATCGTATGGCACAGGGTCTGAAATATTCACCACCTGGCCCCATGCAGGAAAATAATCGCTGGCCCCTGCTCTGGATGCTAGGGCTCACTGCGAACACATATTTTCAGTTTCTATAAAAAGAATGATGGTTTAGCTTGGGGAGGTGCATATACTTCATTCCATCTGGAACTTTTTTTTTTTTTTTTTTTAAATAAATCTTTATTGTTCAGATCGATCTGGAACTTTTGAGAGAAAAAGGGGGCCACCAGTTAAGGGGCAAACTCATCTGCCCCTGGAACACTAGGTCGTATGTCATCTGCCCTTCACCCTCATTCTGCCCAGGACGCTGTGTTGGCTGTGTTAGAATTTGTCCCTGGGGGAGTGGACACCTTTAGGGCCCGCGGGCCCGATCTGGGCCACAGCAGTTTTTGTACAGCCTGTCAACTAGGCTTTTTATTTTATTTTATTTTATTTTTTTAAAGTTTATTGCATTTTATTTTTATTTTTTAATATATTTTATTGATTTTTTTTTAAAGAGAGGAGGAGAGAGGGATAGAGAGCTAGAAACGTCGATGAGAGAGAAACATCGACCAGCTGCCTCTTGCACACCCCCTACAGGGGATGTGCCCACAACCAAGGTACATGCCCTTGACCGGAATCGAACCCGGGACCTTTCAGTCCGCAGGCCGATGCTCTACCACTGAGCCAAACCGGTTTTGGCTCAACTAGGCTTTTTAAATGTGGGGGGTGGGAGGGTGTAGGAGGGAGGGAGCAAAAGAAGAAGAATAGTTTGTGATACATTAAAATGGCATGAAATTCAATAGAGCGTCGACCTGCGGACTGAAAGGTCCCGGGTTCAATTCCGGTCAAGGGCATGTACCTTGGTTGCCGGCACATCCCCGGTAGGGGGTGTGCAAGAGGCAGCTGATCAGTGATTCTCTCTCATCGATGTTTCTGACTCTCTATCTCTCTCTCTTCCTCTCTGTGAAAAATCAATAAAATATATTTCAAAAAAATAAAATGGCATGAAATTCAAATTTCAGCATCCATAAACAGTCTTGCTGGGGGTAGCCACGCCCCTCAATTTGCATATAATCTAAGGCTGCAACAGAGACCCTGGCCTTCTACCGAACGGGGTCCACGTCTGCTCTGGGCGATCCGACCTGCTGAGGACCATCCTCTCGTGTCACTCGCACGGGGACTTGCTGGTTCCCTGTGAATGTTCCTTGTCGGTCCCTGGCTTACCGGGGGACCAGAGGGAGAGCATCTCTGAGCTCCATCTACATGAGACGGCCAGCATGCAGGGGACACACCTCATTTCCTTCCTCTGTGTCCTCACCATTTCTGAGCCTTTCCATTGTGAACTAGAGCCATGGTCTGCAAACTGCGGCTCGAGAGACACACACGGCTCTTTGGCCCCTTGAGTGTGGCTCTTCCACACCATACCACGGCCTGGGCAAGTCTATTTTGAAGAAGTGGCGTTAGAAGAAGTTTAAGTTTAAAAAATTTGGCTCTCAAAAGAAATGCCAATCATTGTGATGTTATTATGTGGCTCTGTGGACTAATGAGTTTGCCGACCACTGCACTACACCTTCCTCCCCACACAGCCTGGAAATGCGTTCATTTAGGCAACAAGTGTCAGCTTCGCAGTGGCCATGCCCGCCCCGCTCCGAGGAGCCCTGCGTGGGCACAGGTCCTCAGCACCCTTCTCTGGTGCAGATAAGATCACCCACTTTCCAGGTAAGGGAGCCAGCTCCCAAACAGAAGCAGGGAGGGTGTGAGCGCCAGCCCGACCGGTTGGGCCCAGCTCCGAGCGCCTCGCTCTCCCTCCCGTGTCTGCGGTTTTGCCAACACTCCACCCCCCTCATTTCCACCTTCCTAATTTTTGCTGTTCTGATGAGTGTAAAGTGCTCTCCTGATGTCGTCTCAATTTGCATTTCTCTGATATCTCATGAATTAGAATATTTCAGGAATCTGGGCTCTTCACTCTTAATTTGCTCCTCGAAATCAAGTTAGTAGCTCTTCTAAACGAGGGAGGCGAAAAGAAGTTTCAAAGAGGAATTGGCAGGCGCACACGTCTGCCTCCCGTGCTGCCACTTGAGGCTTGTGTTCTGGCGAGGGGCACCTGGGGTCAGAGTTCAAGCCACTCACCAGCCACGTGACTTTTTGCAGATCACTGGCCCCTCCGGGCCTCTGTGTCCTCCTCTGTAAAACGGGGCAGCACCGGCCCCTGCTGCCATTGAGTAGGGGCTCCTGGCATCACCCCGGGGAAGGGGGGGGCGGGCACGGGTTAAACCAGAGGCCTCCCAGGACCCCAGATAAGTCATGTCGGTGCTTCGTTATTCAGAGAGAAGTTCTGCTGGAATAGAGTCACCACAGGACCCAAAAGTCCACGGAAAGAAGCATGTGATAGTCTGTCTGTCAACGTGATTTCCGGAGCAAATGTTAAAGGTCAGTCAAAAGTTTGTGAAAGGAGCCGAGACCGGTTTGGCTCAATGGATACGATGACTCTCTCTCATTGATGTTTCTGACTCTCTATCTCTCTCCCTTCCTCTCTGTACAAAATCAATAAAATATATTAAAAAAAAAAAAAAAAAAAAAAAAGTTTGTGAAAGGAGAGTTTCATCCTGATCTGCAAGCCGGCGCCATGTCGGCAAAAAAAAAAAAAAAAGAAGAAGTTTGTGAAAGGAAAGCTGTAACCCACCCCCTGCCCAACCGAATTTAGGAGCCTCCCAAATTCTGTGTACCTTTGGGCGGGCCCGAGGTCAGGACCCCCACATTGGATGCTAGGTTCCCTAAATGGTGCTTCTCAGCAGCAGGAAAACTGCCCCCTCCCCCACGCTTGAAGGAAGACGGTAAAGATTTGCATTTTGGTCCAGAAGGAGAGGGAATGCCTCCCCAAAATGGACTCAGTCAGCCAAAACCGGTGTGGCTCAGTGGATAGAGCGTCAGCCTGCGGGCTGAAAGGTCCCAGGTTCGATTCCGGTCAAGGGCATGTACCTTGGTTGCAGGCACATCCCCAGTAGGGGGTGTGCAGGAGGCAGCTGATCGATGTTTCTAGCTCTCCCTTCCTCTCTGCAAAACATCAATAAAATATATTTTTAAAAAAATGGACTAGTGACCGAAACCGGTTTGGCTCAATAGATAGAGCGTCGGCTTGGGGACTGAAGGGTTCTGGGTTCGATTCCGGTCAAGGGCATATATCTTGGTTGCGGGCACATCCCCGGTGGGGGGTGTGCAGGAGGCAGCTGATCGATGACTCTCATTGATGTTTCTAGCTCTCTATCTCTCTCCCTTCTTCTCTGTACAAAATCAATAAAATATATTTAAAAAAATGTACTAGTGGAGCCAAGGAGAAAGCCATGTCTCCATAGCACAACTCCTGGCCACTCATTTCCTGCCTCCCAGGGTGCCATGTGCTGGTAACTGACTGATCGGTAGCGTTTCAGCCAGGCGGGCCCCGCTCTGCTTCCGTGTCGGTCTCCTCGCCTGTAAAGCGGTGCCAGGCCGGCTGAGCCAGGAGAGCGAGGCCCTGACAGCTGCAGCTAATCTGTTTTATCCATCTTTGATCTCTGACTATCAAAGGAACCCGGGAGCAGGTCAGTGGCTTCTGCGTTTGGAAAACCGGCTTGGTAGGTGTCAGAGCCCCAAGTTTAAAAGGGATTTCACAATTCCTCATTTGCCGGAGAGGGAGGTGTTCATAAATACAGCCCTGGCGAAACTCGGCGGTGGCTGCGGTTTGGCCAACTCCCAGGCTTCCGATCAATGGAGTGAAGGCAATTTGGAAAATGTGATTTTCCCGAATGGAGAAACGGAATTGGAGCTCAGCGGAAAGATCCCAATGAAACTGCTTTCTCTGAGACCTTCCAATGCAGGAACCCCTGCTGCGTGTGTGTGTGTGTGTGTGTGTGTGTGTGTGCGCGTGTGTGTGTGTGTACACGTGTGTGTGTGTGTACACGTGTGTGTGTGTGTGTGTGCGCAGGATATGTCTGAAGGGCAGAGTAGTAAGGGTTTTCCGGGGTGTGCATAGGAGTGTGTAGCCATGTGTGTAGGAGGAATGGGGTTTTGGTTTTCAAAAAAGAGAAGAGCCTGGCCAGTGTGGCTCAGTGGTTGAGTGTCGACCCATGAACCAGAACGACACGGTTCCATTCCCGGTCAGGGCACAGGCCCGGGTTGTGGGCTCCATCCTCCATGTGGGGCGTGCAGGAGGCAGCCGATCCATGCTTCTCTCTCATCATTGGTGTTTCTATCTTTCTCCTCCCTTCCTCTCTGAAGTCAATAAAAACAATATTTTTTTTTAAAGGGAAGAACACCTCCTTTTTAATTCCTGTTTCCTCTTCTTTTTTTTTTAAATATATTTTATTGATTTTTTACAGAGAGGAAGGGAGAGAGATAGAGAGCCAGAAACGTCGATGAGAGAAACATCAATCAGCTGCCTCCTGCACACCCCTCACTGGGGATGTGCCCACAACCAAGGTACATGCCCCTGACCGGAATCGAACCCGGGACCTTTCAGTCCGCAGATCAACGCTCTATCCACTGAGCCAAACCGGTTTCGGCTCCTCTTCTTTTTTGAAAGGTTTGATCAAGAAAGAGGTTGGGTGGTCCTCGCAGGCTGTGTGAGTTGAGAGCTTGTGCCCTGGCCTTCACGGTCCTGACCGAGGCCTGTGAAGAGGTCCGGAGGCAGGAGGCCCCGCGAGGCTTAGCCAGCTGTGCCCGCTCCTTCTCTGCTTCCGGGTGTCACGAGGGCCTCCCATCCGCGTGTGACAGACCTGCTGACAGCCACCTTCACACCCACAGGGCGGCCGGAATCCCAGCCCCCCAAACCCGGGGCAGCATGGGGTTAAGGACACGTTAACCAACAGAGGGACGAGGTAAAAAGAGAAAGCATCGCGAACAGATGCTAAGAGATGGTTAGCATCCTGGCGAACAGGCTAGCATCCTGGTTAGCAGGTCAGCATCCTGGTTAGCAGGTTAGCATCCCAACACACTAAGTCGGATCCGGGTGGCTGATGCCGAGTGCTCCTTGTTCGCTTCTGCCTCTGCTCTCTGCTTGGAAATTATGGCGATGAAATGCTGAGCAAGGGGAGACCCGACGGGAAAGCGTCAGTCCAACACCCCAACATTTTGTGTGACGGGGTCCTGGCCAAGGCGTCGTGAGGACAGGAGAAACCCCTTTCCTAGAGACAGGCCTGCCCGCCTCCTTCCAGCCCAGGCCCCTGGGAAGAAGCCTCCGGAAAGCTCCCGGGAGGGGGGGGTGGGGGGAGGCGGGCCCCTGGGGGCGCTGGTCCACAGAGCTGGCTGTCTGGGCAGGCCACGGCTTCGTCGGAGTTTTGCGAGGTTTGTCACCTGAAGATAATGGAGGCGAAGGAGAGGATGAGGGGCGCTCCCCCTCCCTAGGCCCCTCCCCCAGGGCCCCGCCCATTCCTCATGGATGTGGGGGTGCGTGTTGGGGCTCAGCTTTGGGGATGGAGTGCCGTTCCTCCCAGCTTCAGGGGTGGCCCCAAACCCACACCTTTCACATCCTAATGGTCTGCCGATCTCCATGGGCTCTGAGGCCTCAGGTAGGGAAGACGGGGCCACCCACCTCCCAGGCCCTTTGCCCAGCTCCCTGAATGCGACAGCGAGGCAGGAACTCCAGGCGAGGGCGGTGCCAGCTGCCAGGCGGCCGCTCCTCCCCTGGTTTATGTCTGCTGGGAACCCCAGCCCTTAGCATCCTGGTGAGCCCGTTAGCATCCTGGTGAGCAGGCAGGTTAGCATCCTGGTGAGCAGGTTAGCATCCTGGTGAGCCCGTTAGCATCCTGGTGAGCCCTTTAGCATCCTGGTGAGCCCGTTAGCATCTTGGTGAGCCCGTTAGCATCCTGGTGAGCCCGTTAGCATCCTGGTGAGCAGGCAGGTTAGCATCCTGGTTAGCAGGTTAGCATCCTGGTGAGCCGGCAGGTTAGTATCCTGGTGAGCTGGTTAGTATCCTGGTGAGCAGGCAGGTTAGCATCCTGGTGAGCAGATTAGCATCCTGGTGAGCAGGCAGGTTAGCATCCTGGTTAGCAGGTTAGCATCCTGGTTAGCAGGTTAGCATCCTGGTTAGCAGGTTAGCATCCCGGTGAGCTGGCAGGTTAGTGTCCTGGTGAGCCGATTAGTATCCTGGTGAGCTGGTTAGTATCCTGGTGAGCAGGCAGGTTAGCATCCTGGTGAGCAGATTAGCATCCTGGTTAGCAGGCAGGTTAGCATCCTGGGAGCAGGGGAGGAGCCCATCAGAGTGAGGGTCCCTGTGGCTTTTGAATTCAGAGAATGAAGTTCTCTGCCTCCGGCTCCCCGCCCCTCCCCCTAAGGCTATGTGCTCAGACTCCAGCCTGGGAAATGCCGTGCTTCCCACCAGCCCACCGTGGGAGCCCAGGGCCGCGGCAGCTGTCCCGGTACATCCCACGCAGGAATTCAAGGCCCCATGAGGGCAGCCTTAAAGGGAACCCAGCCACCTTTCCTGCCCCTTTAAACTCAACGTTTCTTACTTAACATTTTTTAAAAATTGAAGTCTACCACATACAGAAAAATGTATAGATCTTAATAAAGGAGCATTGACTACCATACAAATATAAAAGGAACAGGTGTCAGAGGTTCCATTTAACTCAATAACTAAGGAGGGAACAGTGCGATGTACAATCTGTCACAGTTGGTTGGAAGGGTAATCAAGAGTAGACACATAGCCCTGGCTGGTCTGGCTCAGTGGTTAGAGCGTCCGCCCGCAGACTGACAGGTCTCAGGTTGAATTCTGGTTGAGGGCATGTACCCCAGTTGCAGGCTCAACCCCCATTGGGACCTGTGTGGGAGACAACCAATTGCTATCCTTCCCTCCCTCCCTTCCTCCCTCCCTCACTCCCTCCCTCACTCCCTCCCTCCTTTTCTCCTTCCCTCCCTCCCTTCTTTCCTCCCTTCCTCCCCCTCTCTCTTCCTCCTCCCCCTCCTCATCCGCCTCCTCCTTTCCACATTCCCTAAAAGTCAACGGAAAAAATATCCTCAGGCGAGGATTAACCACCAAAAAACAAACAAAACAACAACAACAACAACAACAAAAACCCCACAAAAAAACCCAAAGACAAAAAGCAGTAGACACACAGAGCCCACCAGGAATGCTGGGGTGAATTCGCTTAATGGATACAGAACTGGTCGGCACCAGCCGGTCAGTCACTGCCCGCAACTCCTCCGGACACGGTGTGCGTTCTTCCGGACGGAGTCCAGACCTTGTTCAGCAGCTCTGAGGCGGGGAGAGGGTCTGAGGCAGGAGAGGGTCCCTGAAGAGAACCTGGATCACGCACCAGGAGAAACCTCCTAGTTTTGGAGATCAGTTTCAAGCCTCTCAGCTCCCTGTTCCCCTCCAGTGTTCGGCCCAATTCCAAGCAAACACCCCTGTGACACCCCCTCTCCCCTCACCGCCCAGGGGCGAGAGATACAGCATCGGGCCTTGGGGGCTCTATTTCCCATTCATTTGTGTTTTTTAAATATATTTTTATTGGTTTCAGAGAGGAAGGGAGAGGGAGAGAGAGAAACATCAGTGATGAGAGAGAATCATTGTTTGGCTGCCTCCTGCACACCCCCTACTGGGATCGAGCTGGCAACCCCAGGCCAGTGCCCTTGGCCGGAATCGAACCTGGGACCCTTCAGTCCACAGGCTGACGCTCTATCCACTGAGCCAAACCAGCTGGGGCCCCATTCATCTGTTATTCTTGCCTTCTCCCCGAAGGTAACCAACAAGTTCCCACACCCACAGGCTGGCTTTGTCTATATTTATACACTCTGTGTCCGGCTTCTCTCACTCAATCGGAGTGTTTCTGAGATCCATCCACGTCGCACGTGTCCGTCATTTGTTCCTTTTTTTAAAAAAAAATATATATTTAATTGATTTTTTACAGAGAGGAAGGGAGAGAAATAGAAACATCGATGAGAGAGAAACATTAATCAGCTGCCTCTTGCACCCCTCCCCCCCCCCCCCCCCGGGGATGTGCCCGCAACCAAGGTACATGCCCCTGACCCAAATCAAACTCTGGTCCCTTCAGTCCGCAGTCTGATGCGCTATCCACTGAGCCAAACCGGTTTTGGCCATTCGTTTCTCTTTATCCAAGGGCAGTGCTGCCCGGGGCGAGGAGTGGCGCTGGGGGTGGGCCTCGCATGGCTCCCGGTTTTGGGAACCGGGGAGCCATCCCGGTGGTGCCACGGGGAGCCATCCCGGGCACGGGGTTCGGTGCCCCCTGCGTGGCTCTCTGTGCAGGTGGCCCTCCTGGAGGTCACGGAGGGCGGGTTGTAGCAGCTTCACCAGGCCCCACCGCTTCCACCAGGAGGCGGGAGTTTCCCCTCTTACTGTCAGCCCCACTTCCGGCCTCTGGCTCGGGATGGCTTCCCGAACTCCCTCCCTGAGGACACTTTCTTCCCGAGAAGTTCAGGCTCTTGCCTACAGTCACTTTTATGTGTTTTAAATTTTGTTTTTTGTTCATCTTCAGCCAAGAGGATTTTTAGAGAGAGTGGAAGGGAGGGAGTGGGGGGAGAGAGGAACATGGATGTGGCAGTGATGCATCAATTGGTTGCCTCCCAGATGCGCCCCCAATCAGGGCTGGGGGTTCAAACCGGCAGCCCACGTACATGCCCTTGATCAGGAATCAAACCCGAGACTCTTCGGTGCCCAGGCTGACACTAACTACTGAGCAACACCGGCCCAGGGCCCTACGGTCATTTAAAAAGAACTACAGTCTCAGCAGCCAGCAGGATGCTTTTGAAGTGCATGCAGGTGAGAGATTCCAGTCCGGTCCAGCTCAGAGGCCGCCAGGGCTCTAAGCAGTTGAGAACCTGTAGCGACAAACAGCCTTGGCTTTGGATGTGCAAATGGAGGGGCGGGTCAGCTGACATAAGTCCCCTTCGGCGGCGGAAGAAGCCAGTTGCTGGCTATTTGCAAATCCATCTCGACTCTCCTCACCTGCAAATGCGTCTCTCTGTCCTGTGATTTCGCCTTTGAGCTGGCTTCCCTCGTTAATAATGAGCTGAATGAAACCTTTACTACCAGTTCATTTTCTTTTTTAATATATATTTTATTGATTTTGTACAGAGAGGAAGGGAGAGAGATAGAGTTAGAAACATCGATGAGAGAGAGTCATTGATCAGCTGCCTCTTGCACACCCCCTACTGGGGATATGCCCGCAACCAAGGTACATGCCCTTGACCGGAATCGAACCCAGGACCTTTCAGTCCCCAAGCCGACGGTCTATCCATTGAGCCAAACCGGTTTCGGCTACTATCGGTTCATTTAAAAAAATATTTTTATTGGCTTCAGAGGGCAAGAGAGATGGAAACGTCAATGATGAGAGAGAATCATTGATTGGCTGCCTCCTGCAAGCTCCCTACTGGGGACTGAGCCCGCAACCCGGGAATGTGCCCTTCAGCCCAGTGGTTGGCAAGCTGCCCCTTAGGTTTTTATTTTTGATTTTTTAAAATATATTTTTATTGATTTCAGAGAGTAAGGGTGAGGAAGAGAGAGATAGAAACATCAATGATGAGAGGAAATCATTGATTGGCTGCCTCCTGCACGCCCCCTACTGGGGATCGAGCCTGCAACCCAGGCATGTGCCCTGACTGGGAATCGAACCGGCCACCTCTCCATGCACAGGATGATGCTCAACCAATGGAGCCACACTGGCCGGGCTCATGGCCTCTAACTGATACCACATAAGGGAGGTGTTGGCACGTGCAGCAAGCCGCAGGCAGTTCAAGACCCCTCTTGCTTTTGACACCACATTAAAGTTCAAAGGTTTCCAAGGCCACACTCAGGCTCAGTAACTCGCTAGAAGGGCACAAAGACCTCAGCGAAGCCATCCCGCCCTGTTTTCGGCTCAGTACGGTGAGAGGGTGCTGCTTCGATGGGCCGAGGGCAGAGGGGCGCAGGGCCGGGCCCAGGAGGGGTCCCGTGCCAGCTGCTGGTTGTCCTCTCGCCATGGAGCCGTGCCCACGGAGCTGACTTCTGCCAGCAATGCCGAGTGACGATATACAACTTTGCTGCTTGGCAAACATCACAGCGGGCGCTGCCACAGCCCTGGTGCCCGGCTTACTACACACCCAGCTGCACGGACAGCCCCCGCTCCCGGGCTGCCGGCCTGGACAGCACGTTCCTGTACAAACTACACGAGATTCAATCAAGCACGCGGGGAAAGGATGCAGTCAGGAGGTGTGGTAAACGCGGGAGGCATGAGGCTGCTAGTGCCGCCCAACTTACTGCTTTAGAGCAAAACGGATTTCAGCCCTCACCACTTTGGCTCAGTGGGAAGAGTGTCGGCCTGCGGACTCAAGGGTCCCAGGTTCAATTCCAGTCAAGGGCATGTACCTGGGTTGCGGGCTCATCCCCAGTGGGGTGTGTGCAGGAGGCAGCTGATCAGTGTTTCTCTCTCATCGATGTTTCTAACTCTCTATCCCTCTCCCTTTCTCTCTGTAAAAAAAAAAAAAAAAAAAAAATCAATAAAATGTTTACTTTTAATTTATTTTTTAATATATTTTATTGATTTTTTACACAGAGGAAGGGAGAGAGATAGAGAGCTAGAAATGTCGATGAGAGAGAAACATCGACCAGCTGCCTCCTGCACACCCCACACCGGGGATGTGCCCGCAACCAACGTACATGCCCCTGACCGGAATCAAACCCTGGACCTTTCAGTCCGCAGACCGACACTCTATCCACTGAGCCAAACCGGTTTTGGCAAATAAAATATGTTTAAAAAACATGTTTTATTGATTTCAGAGAGGAAGGGAGAGGGAGAGAGAGAGAGACATATCAACGATGAGAGAGAATCATGGATCGGCTGCCTCCTGCACGCCCCCTACTGGGGATGAGCCCGCAACCTGGGCGTGTGCTCTGACCGGGAATCCAAGCCGCGCGTGACCTCCTGGGTCCCAGGTCAGTGCTCAACCCCTGAGCCACGTCTTGTTTACTTTTTTCTTTTGGAGCCAAAATTTTTTAACAAATTCTTCTAACGCCACTTCTTCAAAATAGACTGGCTCAGGCCGTGGTATTTGGTGGAAGAGCCACCACACTCAAGGGGCCAAAGAGCCGCATGTGGCTCAAGAGCCGCAGTTTGCCGACCACGGAGCTAGGGGACAGTATCCCAGAAACCTGTCAGCAGGGACTTGCAACAGAAAACGCGTGAGGGGGTGGGTGCGGTCACGTGATTACCTGGAACCTTCGGAGGGAGCAGGAGTAGAGAGAGGAGTGAACTGCCCGCGTCCCTCTGTCCTCCATCCCTCCCAGGCGGCGGGACAGGTCCCTGGGCTCCTCCTCTCCTCCGCACAGAAAGAGGGGCTGAGGAGAGGGGCTTTCCGACCTCTCCCTGGCAGGAAACCCTCCCGGAGCCCTGTCCACCCCAGAACCCCCTGCGGCGCCTTCAGGGGCCGGCGGGGCCCACCTCCGTCCGGGCGGGCCAGCGGGCCCACGGCAGCCCACCTGCACCGCCGCCCGGGGAACAGCGTGTTTTTATATTAAAAGGCCACTTTTCTCGGAGAAACGCCGAGGGTACATTAAGCTGTCGCCTGCTCTTTGGAGAGCGTTATTAATGGAAAACAATAGATTAATAGTTTTAAAACGCTTGTTCAATAAGTAATTTTTATGGCTCCGGATAGAGCCCATTAACCATTCCTGTGTGTTATTATAAAGAAGTTTTAAGCGCAAAATCATAAAGTCAATAATCAGAGGATTAGTCACAGCGGCCAGCCACAGGCCATTAGTTCCCGGCGCTGGCAGGACACCTGTGGCCGCGCGTGTGGGCCTTTCCTTCGGCGCCGGGCGGGGACCGGACACGTGCCGCCCGCCCGCCTCCCGGGAGCCGGAGGGGACAGCGGGCAGGTGCGAGCAGCGGGACGCCGGCAGATAGTTATAGATGCCGACGTGAATGCAAACCGAAAACATCCAAGTCAACCTGCACATCCAGGCGCAGACGCTTTATTTCCCCAGTGACCACCTGTCTCTCCCGGTGCCTGGCCAGAGGCGAGCCCCCACCTCCTGCTAAAGATAGAGACGGGGCCGGGTGCTTTTAGGAGACGGGGCGCCGGGGCCCCCCACAGAGAGGCTGAAAACAGCGGCTCTCCTCTTCCAGCAAACACACCCCTGAGTCAGGCGTTTGCAAACTCGACTTCCAAAAGTCGTGTCAACAGCCAAAACCGGTTTGGCTCAGTGGATAGAGCGCCGGCCTGTGGACTGGAAGGGTCCCAGGTCCAATTCTGGTCAAGGGCATGTACCTTGGTTGTGGGCACATCCCCAGTAGGGGTGTGCAAGAGGCAGCTGATCAATGATTCTCTCTCATCGATGTTTCTAACTCTCTATCCCTCTCTCTCCTCTCTGTAAAAAAAAGAAAAAAAATCAATAAAATATTAAAAAAGAATACAACGAATACAAAATGATATTTGTTGTGGGGTCCAACCCTGGAGTCAAAAATAAGACCACCAGAGGCTGCTGATTGATTAAAAAAAGCAGGCAAGGGTTTATTGAACTGGCCAGGACGGCCGGGAGAGCACCACATGCAGGCGGAGTCCACACTCATGACCGCGCCATTCCAGGTGTAGGCAGTCCCTTTAAAGGTCTCAGCCACAAACATTTTCCTTTGTTCTGAATTCTAAATTCTAAAGTCTGGGAACAGCCCGCAGGGTCCTTCCCAGCCACATCCTGCTTTACACTAGAATGTGGCCCTCTCTTGCAAAAGCAGATAGTACAGAAGCAGAGCTGAGCAAAGTTAATCTCTAAAGATTATCTGTAGTTTCAAACTCCTGGAGCTACCGAGTCAGTGGGAATCACTCTCCTGTGGTCCCGGTCCACAGGCACAGAGAAACTGTCTCCGCCTCCAGGTCTCAGTCTGGAAGCTGAGGCAACTACCCTATTGTTTAAGCAAGTAAGTGAGTGCCGAAGCCAGAGCAGCAGGGTTAAAATTCAAACAGCAGTTTTTACCTAGGTATGGTTGCTACCATACTTCAATATTGAATGTAAAGAGTAATTTAATGTTTAAAATTTTTTTTTAAAAAAAGTAAAACAAGATAATTAGGGAAGCTTGAGAAAACCCAATGAAGATACTAGAACTACCCACAATCTCTCTACCCTGAGATGTTCTCTTTCTATTTCATTCAACAAATGTTTATGGAGAATGTTTGATGCCCGACACTGCTCTGGGCACTAGGGAGGCGGTGATGAACAGACACCCCTGGCCCCATGGAGCTGGCATTAGCAGGGTGGGGGGAGATAAAGCCACAGATATAATAGGTGAAGTAGACGGCGGGCTAGAAGGTGTGAGTGCTAGTAAGCAGGAGGAGGGTAAAGGCCATTGAGGGTGGCCTCACTGAGGAGATGCTGTTTGCACAAAGACTTGAAGGAGGGGGGAGTGAGCGTGCAGGGTTCTAAGAGGAGGGAGCTCCGGGCAGGGGAAGGGCAGTGCAAAGGCCCTGAGGCAGGAGAGTGCTCGGTAAATAGCTGGGAGGCTGGTGGGGCTGGAGCCGAGGAAGGGAGGTCAGGGCTTTTCCCAGGCGGGAGAAATGGAGAGGTTTAGGCAGAGGAGGTTTGAAACTGATTCCACTGGCTGCTGCATTCCCAAGTGCCTGCATTCTTTTCTTTTCTTTTCTTTTTTTTTGGTGGAAGGTGAAGGTCAAAGGTGACTACTTCTCCATCCTCATCCCTGATGTGGACCACACCCCCTTTTTAAAGCCGGGTACTCAGCCTGCTTGGTGCGGAAGGAGGTGGGTTTGGGAAATAGTTCCTGCAGGGACACCGATGTCTCTTGGAAAACTCCATTCAGGGAGGATCAATGAGCTAAGCCGGAGCACAGAGGCCGAGAACGGCATCTGTGGAAATGGAGCCGAAAGAGACAGAAGATGGGGAGACCCAGGCTCTGCTCTAGAGGTTGCTGGGCATAGATAGCGCTCAGAAGACCACTAGGCGTGTTAACCTAACTCAGCTGCTGCCTCCTCCAGGCAGTCTTCCTGATTGCTGACCACTCCTCCTCTGTGCATTGCACCTGCCTCTGTCTTTGCAACTGCCACCCTGATTCCGAACACAGCCACCGCCTGCTAGATCTGGGGGTGTCTCTGCGGGGAGGGCGCGCCCAGTGTTTGCCTTAGGGTCTGGCACACAGTAGGTGCTTAGCAAGTGCTTAGTGCAGTGAACACACGGTGCTGCCAGATCCACGAGGCTGACCGCCCTGGGAGCCGAGGAGCTTAAGCTTCAGGCCCCTGCCTTGCACTCTGGCCCCTCATGTGCTCTCAAGACCGACTAAATGGCTGGAAAAGTAGCAAAAGTAAGTGAGGTGTGTGTGTTTTTTAAGATGCCCTTCCCCCAAACTGTAGGAGCTTCAAGCCCCACCCCACCGGGGAAGGCTCAGAGAAGCAGGTTTCAGAGCCAGGGTTCAAGGGGTGCCCATCAGAGGGGGGGCTGCCACTTCTTTGGGGGTGAGGGGACCAGGGCGCCGCCCTGACTCAGGCAGCAGCTGTGGCCTGTGGGGTGGGGTCGGGGCTGTAGCAACTGGGCAATCTTATTGCTTGACGGAGGAGGCAGACAAGCCTTTATTCCTGTCTTCATTCATGTAGCAACCTTCATGCCACTCACTCCGCACTGGGCGCTGTTGTGCCCGCTTTGTAAGTGTCAAATATCGAGACGCGGTGGTGCTATCATAATCCCTAGTCAGCGACGAGAGGACTAAGCAGAGCGAGATGGGGAGACGTGTCCGAGGCCCCCCAGCTGGTAAGTGGCAGAGCCGGGCTGTGGGCTCCCCCAGCCCCATCTGGCCAGAGTTTCAAATGTTTGAAGAGAAATTAGAGCCCAGTCGGTGTGGCTCCTATGAACCAGGAGGGCGTGGGTCCATTCCCGGTCCGGGCTCACACCCAGGCTGTGGGCTCAGTCCCCAGTGTGGGGCGTGCAGGAGGCAGCCGATCAACGATTCTCTCTCATCATTGATGTTTCTCTCTATCTCTCCTCCCTTCCTCCCTAAAATCAATAAAATTTTTTTTTTAAAAAAAGAGAAATTAGAAATCCATAATTGTATCCAAAAAACCTCCTAATTTCAAGAAGTTGA
>CM072923.1:189901296-189908796 GCA_036971965.1 Nyctalus aviator
AAGGCCCATGGCACCCGCACCTCGCCAGCTGTGCCCGGACCCCAGCTGCCCCCTGTTTGGCGAGGGCACAGCGGAGGCCGCCGTTTCCCCGGGTCTGTTGACACTCCGGTCCCAGAACATAAATGATTTTCTTGTCTTAATGAGCAAACAAGCCCGCTCGGCTCTCCCGCGGCCTCCTGCTGCGTAATTGCTCCGGCGGTGGCGGCGGCAGCGATGTTTGCTCACTCACCTAGCCTACCGCTCGCCTAACCCTCACCTTACCGCTGGCTTCCTCTTTGTGCTGCGGTGAGGCCCTGCCCCTGCCCTGCCCCTGCCCCTGCCCTGCCTGCCCCTGCCCCTGCCCCAGGAAGCCCAGTGGACAGGGAGGGCAGGAGCTACTTTCTGGAGGGTTCTGCCAGCAGGTGCTCGGGACGCTCGCGCGCAGGCAGGCGTGCAGGGCCCTCTGAGGGTGGCGGTCAGTGCCAGCCTCGGGCCCGGTCTTGGCAGCCAAAGCCGGAGGCTCCCCGGGGCCCTCGGGGCAGAGACCCGGGGCCTCCGAGTCCCTCAGAGGCGGGAGCGCACTCCTGTGCACGGCCCCCCGCTCTCGCCCGCTCCTCCCCCAAGCTCTTCTGCGGTTCCCCAGCCCCCGAAGGAGGTGTCCTCTCTCCGTTTCACGTTTCTTTTTCTTTTTTTAAATCCTCGCTCAAGGATATGTTCCCATTGATTTTAGAGAGAGGGGAAGAGAGCGGGGAAGACAGAGCGAAATACCGACGTGAGAGAGACACATCCATTGGCGGCCTCCTGCACCCACCCTGACCAAGGCCCGGGCCGGGAGGAGCCTGCAGCTGAGGTACGTGCCCTTGACCAGAATCGAACCTGGGACTCTTCAGTCCGCAGGCCGACGCTCTATCCACTGAGCCAAACTGGCTAGGGCCACATTTCTTTAAAAATTAAAAACAAAAAAAAAATTGATTTCAGAGAAGAGGGAGAGGGAGAGAGAGAAACATCAGTGATGAGAGAATCATTGATCGGCTGCCTCCTGTACGCCTCCTACTGGGGATCAAGCCTGAACCCCAAGCATGCGCCCTGACCAGGAAGTGAACCGTGACTTCCTGGTTCATAGGTCATCGCTCAACAACCACGCCTTTCACATCCCTCTGAGCATTTGAGGGATAAGTCGGCTTTGCCTTCCTTACGTCTCCTCCTGAATTCCTCCTGCTGGTCCTCCGAGGATGGGGTCTGGGCAACTCTTCCTGCCCGCCCCCCCCCCCCCCCCCCGCACCCCAACATCCAGGCGCCCATCTTTATTCAAGGCCCCAGATGCCAATGTCCCCCGTTCAAACCTGGCAAATGGGACCGAGGCCAGGACTCCTGTTGTGCCTGGCCTGGGTGGCACGGCGGTCTGGGTGGCTCTGCTGGTGGTGCCAGCGCGTTCATTCCTTCAGCCCCAGAGCGTGCCCGCCGTGTGCCAGCCCTCCTGCCGGGCTCCGCTCCCTCGTGCACAGTCTGCCTTCCTCCCCGCGTGGCCGGCTGTCCTGCCTCCTCGTCCTGCCGTCCTCCCCTGGGCCCTGCCACCCTCCCGAGTGTCCCCTCGGGTGCCCCACACCGGCGACGGTATCTCCTGGGCCAGACTGTTTGAGGGGAGGGAGCTGGTGGCTCCTCTGGGAGACTCCGCCACCCCAGGGCCACTGTCAGAGGCAAACCTGCAGCGGCAGGAGGTCAGGGCGGGCAGCATGGGGAGACTTACGGAAGGCAAAGCTGGCTTACCCCTCAAATGTCCAGAGGGATGTGAAATGGCCCGGCCGGCGTGGCTCGGTGGTTGAGCGATGACCTATGAACCAGAAGGTCATGGTTCGATTCCTGGTCAGGGCTTGATCTCCAGTAGGGGGCGTGCAAGAGACAGCCAGTCCATGATTCTCTCATCATTGATCTCTCTCTCTCTCTCCTTCTCTGAAATCAATTATTATTATTATTATTATTAATTTTTAAAGAAATGTGGCCCTAGCCAGTTTGGCTCAGTGGACAGAGCGTCGGCCTGCAGACTGAAGGGTCCCAGGTTTGATTCGGGGCTGCCGTGGGGAGCAGCTCGGAGCAGCTCGCCCCCCTGGGCGCCGATTCGGGTGTCGGCCTGGGATGCGGGCACATTTAGGCGGCGGCTCCGAAAATTGGGCCCATTAGCGTCAGGCACTCCCGCTGGCAGGCAGACGGGGGCTCCGCAATCACGCTCTCCGCCCCATCGCGGCGGCGGGAGGTAATTACGTCTCTTTAAATAGCCCGAAGTTGCCGTGTGAGAGAGAGGAGACAGCTCACATGACATTTGCTCCCCGCTCGCTTCCTGCTAAAAATATCACGGCGAAATAATATTTCCCGGCTGCGTCGGCGCGGCACCCCCCCAGCCTGGGCTCCCTGGCACTGGGCGTCGGGTCCAGAGGCTGGTCCGGAGGTGGGAGGGGGGACCCCTGCCGCCCGGGGTGCCTGGCATCTCCCCGGAGCTGCCACTGCTCTGCCTGGGCAGCAGTGATAGGGAATGCCGCTCGCCCACCGGTCCGAGCCAGGAGCGCCCCGAATGCCCACCCTCCCCAGCTCCACTGCTCTCTCGTCCCCTCTGTGACCCTCCCTCTCCTGGGCGCCAGACTCCATGGGCCTCCCACCCCCTCCCGTTCTTTTTTTTTAAAAAAATATATTTTATTGATTTTTTTTTACAGAAAGGAAGAGAGAGGGATAGAGAGTTAGAAACATCGATGAGAGAGAATCATCGATCAGCTGCCTCTTGCACACCCCATACAGGAGATGTGTCCGTAACCAAGGTACGTGCCCTTGACCGGAATCGAATCTGGGACCCTTGAGTCTGCAGGCCGACGCTCTATCCACTGAGCCACACCAGCCAGGGCTGCTATGAGCTTTATTCCTTAAGAGCAGCGTGGGTCAGGGAAGGGCGCCCAGCAGGGCCACCAGAGCTGAAGACAGTCTTGGCAGAGACATCTCTCCAGCATCTCGGGGCAGCCCGGCTCTCGGAACCTGAGTCCCCAGGGGCCTTTACACATCGCAGGGTCCCTGGTGTGTGTGTGTGTGTGTGTGTGTGGCCTCTTCTCTTCTCTTCTCTTCTCTTCTCTTCTCTTCTCTTCTCTTCTCTTCTCTTCTCTTCTCTTCCCTTCCCTTCCCTTCCCTTCCCTTCCCTCCCCTCCCCTCCCCTCCCCTCCCCTCCCCTCCCCTCCCCTCCCCTCCCCTCCCCTCTCCTCTCCTCCCCTCTCCTCTCCTCTCCTCTCCTCTCTTCTCTCTCCTTTCTTCTCCTCTCCTCTCCTCTTCTCTTTACTTCATTCCTGGAGCCCAGCTCCCGTGCAGGCAGCGAGGCCACACACCACCTACCCTCACGTCACCCCCTCGGAGAGCTGGGGCGCTGGCCGTGGGCGTGGCCCCTGGCACAGGCCCTGCCACCAGCCGTCTGTCCACGTCCCTGCCGAGTGTGTGCTTCTCCGTGTCACACTACCTCTCCCCTCCAGCGTCATCCCAGCCAGACCCGGAGGCCTTGGCTCCTCGTCCCGAGCAGAGACGAAAGCGTTTCTGGCCGGAAGAGGCTCCTGCATCGGGGATGCTGAGCCGGAGGTCCCCCCGGCCGCCCGGCCGGAGCCTTCCCCGTTCGGAACAGGAACTCCGAGGCGGTCAGCATCCCGGTGCCCGGAGCTCCGGGCCCAGGCCAGCGTCCTGATCTGTCCCGCCCCCCCCGGAGGCCCTGCTCCCTCGGCCACTGACACCACGGGGAGCGAGGGGTGAGGAGAGCAGGTCTGCGGGGCCGGCTGACATAGGACCTTTGCCACGTAGGCCCCTGAGGCCTGGCCCAGGTGGACCCCATGGAGGACAGCCTCAGGGCTCAGGATGCATCCTGCCACCTGCCACTCGTTCTTCGCTGCCCCGCCAGGCGGTCCATAGGGGGGCCCTGAGCCTGGGACTGGCTGAGAACCCTTTTCAGGGTGAGGGAGAGGAGTCACCTCCCCCCGCCCCTCCCCCCACTTCCCCTAGCCCCGTGGCCCTTTCTCTTGAGCCAAGGCTTCCCTTCCTGGGCCCGGACGGACGAGGCCCCACACCCAGCGGGGAAGCGCTGGTGTCAGGCACAGGGCCGGGGCGGGCCTGAGTCTAAGTGGAGGCAGCCAGCATTGGTTTGAGATAAAAAGAAGAAAAGCATTGCCCTCGGGGCCTAGTCCCGGTGCCGTGGTGTCCCGGTGCCGGGGGAAGCCGGGGCCTTTAGGGGGCCGGGCAGTGATGATGGGGAGAGGAAGGCACTGCTCCGGGGCGAACCCGCTCAGCTCTCCAGCCCTCCCTGCTGCTGCTGCTGCTGCTGCTGCTGCAGCCGTCCTCGGCGGCCAGTCTCCGCGGCCAGGCCTCCCTCCCTGTCCGCTTCACACACGGCTGTTGGAGACGGTGTGGGCTCGGTCCTTGGTCCTGACGTTCCGAGGGTCAGGGAACCGCATGGGCAGGCCTTCCGAAGGCCGGTGGGCGGCTCAGACTGCCTTGTGAACCGGATCCTGTCTGTGACTTTTCTCAGCGGCGACATCCCCGGCGGGAGGGGCGGGGGACGTCAGCCCGCTCGCTGCAGCCCCGGGAGCACTCACTCACCTTCCGGACGGCGGTGTCACCGCTTGGGGAGCACGGGGAGCCGTCGTGAGGACTGGAGGTGACGGCCTCAGGAGCTCAGTGGAGCTTCTGGCACGAGAGGAGCCCTTGCCATTTGGACCCGCCCCCCCCCCCCCCCCCCCCCGTCTGTGTGGACTCGGGCTCCCCACTTACCAGACGGTTAGGCTCCCGGCAGAGAGGACTGTGCCATACATTTTATTTTTATTTTTATTTTTATTGGGGGCTGGGGGAGAGTGAAAGACAGAGAGAAACACATTGATCGGTTGCCTCCTGCACGCGCCCCGATCAAGGGCCTGGGCCGGGGAGGAGCCTGCACCCGCGCTACGTGCCCTTGGCCGGAACCGGACCCGGGACACTTCAGTCTGCGGGCCGACGCTCTATCCAGGGAGCCACACCGGGCAGGGCTGCAACTTACTTAAAAAAAAAAAAAAAAAAAAAAATATATATATATATATATATATATTTTATTGATTTTTTACAGATCGGAAGGGAGAGGGATAGAGAGTCAGAAACATCAACGAGAGAGAACCATCAATCAGCTGCCTCCTGCACACCTCTCACTGGGGTTGTGCCCACAACCAGGGTACATGCCCTTGACCGGAATCGAACCCGGGAAGCTTCAGTCTGCAGGCCGACGCTCTATCCACTGAGCCACACCGGCCGGGGCTGCGCCTTCCTTTTTGAACCGGAGACGAACCCTCTCCTAAGCGCGGTGTGTGTCCTGCCGGCGGGGCTGCGGGGATCGGTGAGTGAAAAGGGGTTTTCAGTGAAAGCCCGGCTCCCAGACAACCTGGTGTTTGCAAAAAAAAAAAAAAAAAAAAAACCACCGGGAGCAAAACCCATTGAAATACGGGCGAGGAAGTCCACATAATTCACAAACGCTGTCGCCCGCTTTCATCTCCTCAATGGAAGACAGACGCGGGAGATTCGACGCAGATGTGGGGCGCGGGCATGCCCCGTCGCCAGGATGTGATGTTTCTGTGCCGCAGAAAAATGTAATTGTGTTCAGAGCTGGGTTCGAAGATTAAAAGGGGGGCTGCCCGCCACATCCAGCCCGATTCCCAACTAGAAACAAAGCAAAGGGCGGGGGGGGGGGGCGGCCGGGGGATGGTTTTGGGGGGGGGGGGGAGTCCTAGCAGCCCGCTAAAAACGGAAGTGTGTGTGTGTTTTTTTTGAGAGTTTTTACACATTTCGTCTGTGAGAGAGAAACATCGACCAGCTGGCCTCCCGCACACCCACCACTGGGGATGTGCCCGTAACCAATGCACATGCCCATGACCGGAATCGAACCCGGGACCTTTCAGTCCGCAGGCCGACGCTCTATCCGCTGAGCCAAACTGGTGTCGGGAAGGGTGCATTCCTGACAGTAAATAAAACACAAAAATAGCGCCAGCAGCGGGGACATCGCAGGGAGGTGTGCTGGCCTCTCTGGGGATGTTCTCTTCCTCGTTCACGAGTGGAGGCTCAGCAGCTGGAGGGAACCTCGCCCCCCCCTGGTTCCAGCACGCCCTCCCCGCCCTCCCGGCCGCCCAGAGCTCTTTCTGTCCCCACTGTGGTTGGGGGGCCCGGCCCGGCCCTGCCTCTCCCCCCAGTCGGTGACCCCCTTGTTCAGCTTCTCTCCTTCACGGGCCTAACCGCGCGGCCCGGCCTTCGGTAAGCACTTCAACACACGGGCCGGACTGAGTGCTCACCAGGAATTCTTTAAAAACGTTTTAGGCAAAGAAACACGTCTCTGTGTAAATATGTGACTAATATGCCGGAATATTAATGCGCCAGATCGCCTAAGTGCTGGGTGGTGACAGGTTTCTTCTCTTTTCATCTTTTCTCCACCTCTCCCCGCCCGCCCCCCGCCGCCCCCTCAGGTGGTTAGAACCCATAGGAGATACTCTGATTATTTAGGATCAGAGGCAACCCAGAGGCCAGCCTCGGAGGGCGGTTTAGCTACAGCCGCCGAGCATTTTAAAGTGGGGGCAACGGGAAAGAAATGACTCGGGGGATGGGGGGGTGTCCGGGCAGGGGTAAGAACGCAGGGCCGAGGGCAGGAGGGCAGAGGCGGAAGAGCTCAGGGCAGGAGGCCCAGGGAGCGCTGGGGACTTTGCTGAAGTGGCAGCCACCGGACCCACCGCAGACAGACCCCGCCCTTAGCCTGGTATGGGGGCGGCCAGAGTGTGGCCAGATGGTCTGTATTTCCAGGAGATGCTGGACATAAAATGCTGTCTATTAATGAAAAAAAAAAATGTATGAAACCCTCCGCAGGCCAAAGCCAGCACGGGTAAGGGCTGCGTCTGGCCCGGGAGCCAGGACTGGCACGCTCCGACCTCACGCTTCTCAGCTGGAGGCTGCCTCCCAGGGGCCGGTCAGCCTGTCCGAGGCCTTTCCACTGGTCACACCCCGGGGGGATGCTGCTGGCCCTGGTGGGCGGGGCCGGGGGGGGCTGGGCTCCGGGCGGTGCCCAGGAGAGGGCCCTGGGCCCAGAGCGAACAGCTGAGGCCGCTCTGGCGGAGCGGTGCCCGGGCCGGGCTGGGCCGAGGTCTCTGGCCTCGATGAGGGACGGCTCGGAGATGACCCCGCTGGTGACATCGGCAGGGCAGCAGGCCAGGCTAGGGCTCTGCAGAAATTCTGAGTCCATTTTAAAAACGGCTTTTGACGCCACAGGCTCACCCTAACTGATGGCCTGGGAACTGTCAGGCCAGGCAGGACCCACCCGGCCACCAGGAAGCCCCTCTGCCGGGGAGGCTGTCACGGGGATGTGGCTGCCACTGAGCCCACCGGAGGAGGCCACGCCAGGCCAGCCAGGAGGTGCAGCCAGGGGTGAGGCCCTCACTGGCCAGCCTGGCGGGAGAGGCGGGGGCACTCCTGTTCCTTCAGCGAGCCCAGGGAGCATCCTCCGCA
>CM072923.1:189913796-189928796 GCA_036971965.1 Nyctalus aviator
CCCCACCCACCGTGGTCGGCAAACCATGGCTCTCGAGCCACATGCGGCTCTTTGGCCCCTCGCGTGTGGCTCTTCCACGAAATGCCACGGCCTGGGGGGTGTTTATGTTGTAGAAGTGGCGTTAGAAGGAGTTTACGTTTAAACAAATGTGGCTCTCCAAAGGAATTCCAGTCGTTGTGCCGTGGCTGTTTGGCTCTGTGGACGAATGAGTTCGCCAACCACTGCCCTACCCCGTCCAGGCTCACTGCTTTCCCCTCGCTGATGGCCTCGGAGTCCCAGGTGCCGGATGCTGCCCGCGGCGGGCGGCCCTCCTCCATCGCCACATGCTCTCCCTGCCTCGGCCGCCCGTCCCCTGGGTATGGGCGTACCACCTGCCCCGGAACTGGAGCCAGCAACTCCGTCATCCTCCAAACCATCGCCTCAGCAGAGGGGCCACGGGGGGAGAGCCTTCTGGGGGGGGAGGAGGGAACTGGGGAAGGGGGGGGGTCCCGCCACGTCTCTGCGCCTGCTTCAGCACGGGCACTGCGAGCAGGAGTGAATGGCCAGGCCGCCTCTGCTCCAGGGTGACGGGGTCCGTCCTGTGAGGAGGGCCAGCCGAGAGCCCCTCACCCCTGAGCACCCGCGCTCCCCGCTCGGCGCGCCTCCTGACGCCTCGGCGGCTGTGGCCTCTGGGGGTGCGGGGGACACCGGGGCGGGGGGAGGTGGGCTGATGTGGACGGATGCTCATTCCCATGTGGCCACCGGACCCTGCTCCGCAGGGGACCTCCCATGAGCTGCTCACTCCTCTCCCGAGCCCCGGCCTGAGCCGCCCCACACCCCAGCTCTCAAAGCTCCCACGAGAGCGGTTCTCAAAGTGGGTTCCTCTGCATCAGCACCACCTGAACGCGTTGGAAGTGGGAATTCCTGAGCTCGAGCCCAGACCGCCTCACCGGGGACCTCAGGGGGTGACCGGCCTCTCCGCTGTAACAAGCTCTCCGGGCACGTGAGAGGATTTCACCCTCTCCCCTCCACCTGCCTCCCTGACCACAGCAACACCCGGCAGCTCCCAGGAGCGCCCCCCCCTCCATCTGCCCCTGCAGCGAGTGCCGTCTTTCTGAGGAAGAGAGGAAGGTTCGTCCCCATTCACAGATGAGGAAATTGAGGCCCCGGGCCTGGCCTGGGCCACAGAGCGAAGATGGCGGGACCAGAGCTCCGGCCCTCGGCTCCCCATTCCACGGGGAGGGCTCTCCCCCCGGCACCGTGCGTTCCTGGGGCCCCTGAAGCCGGAGAGATTAGCACGTGCCCGTCCGCCAGGAAGGAACCCCCCCTCCAGCCCTCTCCCCTCCATTTCCAGTTGCAGTCCCGGGAGACCGCAGCCAGGAAACATAAATTTTTGCCCGGTGGCTGAGTAAGAGCGCTGAGAGGAGTCACACGTCAGGGAGATGGGACTTTATTTCTCAATGAAATAGCCTTTTTATGGTCGGAATAAAAGTGCCAGCGGGAGCCTAATGCCAGGAAGCAGAGAACACATTTGACAAACTCCTGCAGCCAGGGGCGGGGCTGCCTGGGAGGGGGCTGCTCTGGTCTTGGGGGGTGCGGGCTGCCAGAGAGAGCCCCCCCCCCACGCTCCTACATGCCAGTTTCTCTTCAGGTTGGAGCCTGGAAGATTCCGGGGACCTTCTCCTGGGCCCCGCAGCTGATGGAGGGCTGGCCCAGAACCACGCCAGCGCCTTTCGCTCGGCCACGCGATCCCAGGAGCGGGGCTGCAGTGCGGAGAGTGGCCAGCAGGGGGCAGCATAACCCATCGTTCCAACCGGAGAGAGTGGGCGCTTTGGGGCCAGGAGGGGTGCGAGGACTGGGGGCGCGGGCAGGGGGACTCTGAGCCTCAGCCCTCAGAGGGGGCCCGCAGGGACCCAGTTTCTGGGACCTCTTCCTCTGCCCTTGAGCCCTTCCCACCCCCACCCCAGTCGCACCGTAGCAAGGACAGTCTGTCATCCTCGCTCTGGGTGCAGTGTCTGCGGGTCCAGATCTCAGTGTGGTCGGATGGGGAAGTGGGAGGGGGCTTCTCCATCCCTTTGCCTGCCCTCTGGCCGGCTTCTCCATAGGCTGGGCTTGGCCTGGGTCTGGACCGGCCGCTTGGCCTCCTTCTGCAGGACCCTGGAGGGGCCCAGAGTGTGTGTGGGCGGTGGCTCTGGGTGGGGGGCCACAGCCTTCATGGTCGAAGCGGGGTGCAGGGGGGTGGGGCAGGAGAAAGTCCTGAAGGACAAAGAGAAAGCGGGGACGCGCCTCGCCGGGAACGCGGGTGATTGGCAGGTTTACGGCCTCGGGAAGGTGCGTGGTATTCCGCACAATCAAGTCATTTTTAAAAATAATCTCCCTGCTTAAGTCGCACACGCCGCTAATTGCATTTTAATAAGTCTCTTAAAATCTTGCCATATTTTTTAATATCCTAATATTAGGTAAGTGATTTCGGGGGACACTGGAGGGCACGGGGAGTTGAGGTGGAGGAGGGAGGGCTGCGGGGAAGCTGGGGGTGGTGGGGCCCCCGCGTGGCCTGGGAGGTGCCTGCGTCTGCTTCTGTCTGGTGCGTGTGATGGAGGGGGGTGGGTGTCTCTGATACGCGCGTATGTGTGTGTGTGTGTGTGCGTGTGCATGCGTGGCCATGACCGGGCTTCACCCCTGACCCAGCCCATCCTCTCCTCTTTGTCCAAGGAGGCGGGACTGGGCCCAGAGAGGGGCCGGGAGCTGCCCAAGGCCCTGGTGCAGGAGGGAGGCCGGGGCCTCTGGTCCTGTCTGTGAGGCAGGGAGAGCCCCCTTCGCCCCTCTGGGTCACAGCCTCCTGCTCGCACAGTGACCTCAGTGATCCTACGAGGAGGGAGATCCGGGCACACCAAGGGCAGCTCCTCGGGACCCACCGGAACGAGCAGCAGAGCTGGGGATGCAACCTCAGTCAGAGCCCGGGGGGGTCCTCACCACCACCGGACAGCAGGCCGAGGGGGGCCGAGCGCGCCCCGAATCTCCATGGGTCCGGGGTCGGCGGGGAGCAGCGGGGAGCAGCAGGGGAGGCCTGCGGGGCCGGGAAGGAGGGTGGTGGGTGGCCCTGGTCTCTCTCGTTCCCAGTCCCTCGGTGACCGTACAGCAGGTCCCAAGGCCAAGGGCAACGTGGCACCTTGTCCTCAGAGTCCTCCGAGGTCAGAGGCCTGGGAGGACCACGGGCCCAGGCTGCCCGGCCTCGGGTTTGAGCGAGCCCTGGACTCCCGGAGGCCCCCCGAGGCCCCCACGGGCCCTGCCTCCCCCTCCGCCCCGTCTCCGCGCTCCCAGCCACCGGCCCGGGTGGGAGGCACATGGTGAGCGAACTTCTGAACAGGAAGTCAGCATCCAGGTCGCCCCGAGTCCCGTTTCATGTGGTTTCTTTAATCCCGGGGCCGGTTTCAGAAGCGTTTTACAGTTTCAGTTTTACAAAGCTGCGCTCCCTTTAATGTCGGCGTTCTCCGGGAGGCCGGGGGGGAGCGGCTTCAGTCAAAACATGTGTGTTCACAGCAGCAGCTGCGGGCCGGGCCGGGCGGGGCGGGGCAATGTGGCCTGCAGGCTCCGGAGGGGCGGACGCCGGCCGGCCGGGCGGGCCCGGGGCTCCGATGGCCTCTCTCCCTCCTGCCCAGCACCCTCTCTCCCGTCCAGGCCTCAGGGGGGCCCGCCACCGCCGGCGGGCCCAGGCACCCTGCTTCCAGCCCCCTGGCCCCCGGGGGCCCCTTCTCGTTGCTGTTGATCATTGATTGCACCAGCGCGGGCTTCCCGGACGTGAGCACATTTCGAGCCTGCCCCCTCTCCCTCCAGCCACCTGTGCTGTCCCCCCACTCGGTGCGGTGTCTCCCCTAAGGGAGAATATCCAGGAAACGGCGAGTTCGATGCGCTGGTTCCATCTGCCTGCGTGGATAGGAGCCTGTGCGGCTAAGGAAGGCCGGGCCCGGACAGCCGCCCGGGACCCCTTCTCTGGGAGAGAGACGGAGGTCTGGGGTGAGGGGAGCTGGGGGTGAGATGTCGGCCCCTCTGTCTGTGTCAAGGCCCGTGGCTTTAAGCCTCTGGCTTCAGGGCCGGCTTCTGGGCCCTGGAGTTCCAGGCTTCCGAGAGCCGCGGGGGCCGCCCTGAGCCCGGGAGAGAGGGCCGCGGGCCTCGGCAGTGCGGCCCAGTGGGAAGAACACAGACGTTGGAATCAGCCAGACCTGGGTCTCAGCCTCCCTCCTGAGCGTGGCTGTGGGAGAGCTTCGGCCTTTCCCGTCTGTGAAATGGGGATGACCGCGTGCGAGGGTCAGTCACACCTGGGATGTGCGTCGGCGCCTCTGCAGGCCCAGGGGCCATCTGTGAGCGCTTGGACCTGGTGTTCCGCTCCCGTCTCCAGCCCGGCCGCCCCCACCCCCAGCTCTCCTCCCTGACCCAGCGAGCAGTGTGAGGGCCGAACAAGCACCGTGTGACAAGGAGGATGAGGGTGGTCCTCCCTTAGAAGCGGGGTGCCCAGGAGACTCAGAGGCTGTTTGGACGACACGGGGTCTGTGTTGCTGGGGTCCCTGGCACAGCGGACACCCTAACCCCTGCCGGACCCAAGGCCGCCCCGCTGCCCCATGGCCTCCCGCTGTCTGAGAGGGTCTGCAGGCCGCAGGCTGGGGCCCGGGGAGGGGTCTGCCATGGTCCCAGGTGTAGCTTGGTCTCCATTATGGCCACGGGGTCCCTGGAGCCTGTGACCTCTGGGCGGGGCTGCCATTCTTGGGCCACAGAGGTCAGTGGTCAAGGCCAGTGGTCCTGCCTCCCCCAGGCCAGAGGCTGCTCCCAGAGCAGAGAGGAGAGAGGAGGAAGCAGGCCCTGGGGAGGGGACACCGTCCAGCACTGCCTGTCTCCCCCCGGGGCCGGGCAGTGGCCAGGACCCTGCAGGACCGCGCAGCAATGCTGCTGCTGGTTGATGTGCACCGAGCACAGACATGTGCCAGGCTCCACGCTGAGCATGTGACATCGTTTCATGCCACCTGCTCTGGGAGGGCACCCAGGACAGTGACGGGCGCACAGTGGGCCCTCAGTAAACACTCGCCGAGTTAAAGAGGCTCAGAGCTCGGCCGGCGTGGCTTACTGATCCCCGGTGGGGGGCATGCAGGAGGCAGCCGGTCCATGATTCTCTCTCTCCATTGATGTTTCTATATCTCTCTCCCTCTCCCTTCCTCTTGGAAATCAATAAAAAAAAAAAAAAAATATTAAAGCCGAAACCGGTTTGGCTCAGTGGATAGAGCGTCAGCCTCCGGACTGAAAGGTCCCAGGTTCAATCCTTGTCAAGGGCATGTACCTTGGTTGCGGGTGCATCCCCAGTAGGGGGTGTGCAAGAGGCAGCTGATCGATGTATCTCTCTCATCGATGTTTCTAACTCTCTATCCCTCTCTCTTCCTCCTGTAAAAAAAAAAAAAAAGAATCAATAAAATATATTTAAAAAAAGAAAAGAAAGAAAAACAGATGCTCTTAAGTATGAGCGTCTGTTAAAAAAATATATTAAAAAAGCAATAAAGAGGCGAAGTTTACCTCTCACCGCCATGCTGGCCTCCCGTGTTTATTCCTTGGGACTGGCGCCGTGGGCGCTCCGGCCTGGGCAGGGGGGCTCCCCACACCCACACCGCACCTGCTCCCCGTCCCTTCGGGGCGGGGCGGGGGAGGCAGGTCCCCGGAGGGCGGGCGTTCCCTCCAGCCACCCACCCACCCAGGGGAGAAACGCCCTTGGCCGGGGCCTGCCGCTCCCCGGGCAGCGAGGGCTGGGCTGGCCGGGCTGCAGCTGCGTGGGGCCGGGGAGGAGGCAATCAAAGGCAGCCATGTGGGCCCCCTTTCATCTCCCGCTTCAAAGGGGCGCAAACAAACCCTGTCCCCGTGCCAGGCGGCTCCCTCCCGAGGCCCCAGCCCGCGCTCCCGCCTCCTCCCGCTCCTGCCCGCCCGGAGGGTCCGGCTCCTGGCCGCGCGGCCGGAGAGCGGGGCACAGGCCGAGGGGAGAAGGGCTGGGACCCTCACCCCGTGCATGCACCCGCCCCCCACCCCCGGGCGGAGACACCCCCGGTCCCAGCTCCGTGGAGCCTTCGGGGCCGGAGCCTGCTGTCGGGCGGGGCCTGGTGGCGGGGAGCAGCGGCCGTGCGGCCGGTCCCGGGAGCCGTGCCCGCAGGGCGCTGTGCCCGCAGGGCGCTCTCAGACCTGGTGTGGGAGATGGGGATGTCCCGTCCATCCCATGTCCACTATGGCCACATGCTGCAGTGGGAGTATCTTGGTGGTGTTTGGTTCGAAAGGTGTGCTGTTGAATTTAATTTCACCTGCTGCTCCGACGCCTGTGAATGCGGCCACTGGGGGATTTAAAGTGACACACCCGGCTCGCTGTCCTATTGGAACGCTCGGCTCCGGACAAGACTCCCATTCTGCAGGCGAGGGGCCTGAGGCTCAGAGGGTATGGCACAGGAGCCCGAGGGATACTCAGTGCGAATCCCAGGGAATGTAGGAATGAATGAACGAATGAATGAATGAATGAATGCGTGTTTTAGTGGCTATGTGGAGACACGGGTGACCCCTCCCGGCCCTGTCCTCAAGGAGCTCCTGGCGCAGAGGCTAGCCTCGCTGGGGGGAGGGTAGTGCTGGGATCGGAGGCCCCAGCCCTCTGGGGAGCCCGGGGACCTCTGGGCAGGGGGAGAGGGAGAGGCTCCTGGCCCAGATCCTGGCGTCACTGCTGACCAGGAGGGTCAACGGACTGCCTCGCCCTCAGCTTTCTCGTCTGTGAAATGGGGACGATGGTGGTAGTAGCAGCCCCTCCACAGAGCTGCTGTGAGGACGAAAGGAGGTGACGTGCTTGGCCACCAGGAAGCACAGCGTGGTAAGCGATTAGGGACGACACGGGACAAATGCCACGGAGCCGGCGCGCCCCACGGGCCCCGTCCCGACCGGAGGAGCCGCACTCCGGCTGATCCGAGTCCCCACCGGGGAGGGGGGGCAGAGGGAGTTCCCTTTCCCTTCACATCACCTCTCTGGGCCCACCTGGTTGGGTGCAGGGCCCACCTGGTTGGGTGCAGGGTCCACCTGGTTGGGTGCCAGGCCCACCTGGTTGGGTGCCGAGCACCACCAGATTGGGTGCCGGGCCCAGCTGGTTGGGTGCTGGGTTCACCTGGTTGGTACCGAGCTCACCTGGTTGGGTGCTGGGCCCACCTGGTTGGGTGCTGGGCCCACCTGGTTGGGTGCTGGGTTCACCTGGTTGGGTGCCGGGAGCCTGGTCTCTGGGGCCAGTTTCCTGCCTCTTCTGTCCCATCATCACTCTGCACCCGGCCCTCTCCTTGGTCTGTCCCTGAGGTCGGGGGCCCCTGGAGGGGGCTTTGGGTCTTTTTTTTGGAGAGAAACTCCCTCCAGGGAAACACCCTCTCGCCCATCTTCCCCAGGACCTCCCAGGAGGGCTGGTGTGGAGGAGGAGCCCGGCACAGCCTGGCCCCGCTGGAGGCGAGGGGACCGGCGGAGGGGAGGGGGTTCCCGGGGGCCGGGGCCAGACCTGGAAGGATGTGGGTGGGAGCCACCAGAGCTCGGGGCACCCCGGGGGGGCAGGGCAGGGCGGGGGCAGTCAGGAGGCTGCGGGGTGACCCATCCACATTCAGGCGCAGGACTGGCGGGAGGCTGAGGGGGAGGGGCGCCAGAGATGGTAGCAGGAAGCGAGATGATTGGAACCAAACTGGGCCAACGGGAACCAGATGTGAGGAGAGTTGGGGGCTCTCCCAGGAGAAAGAGGGGGACGCGGGAGGGGGCGGGAGAGAGGGGGCTGAGCGGTCTGTTTCCCCTTCCCTCCCCCCTCCCAGGTGCCCCGGGTCCCAGGCCTGGCTCTGCAGCCTCGTCCCTGAGGGTAACGGGAGCCACAGCAGGAGGCGATTTCATACTGCTCCACTGGTGCTGCGGCCCACCTGTGGGGAAGGGGGCTGGGCAGGAGCTCAGCCTCCAGCCCAGTAGAGCTCGGGGGTCCAGGGGTTCAGCCTCACACGCCCCACGCCCGTTCTCCCAGGAAGCCCTCCTTGGTTCTCCTGTTGGATCAGACACCGGCCCGGGGTCCCCGGGGCTCTCAGAGTTGCGGTGGGTTATACTGCTTCCTCCAGGGAGCTGCTGGGGCGCCCCCTCCTCCCAGCACGCAGCTCCCCGAGCACGGAGGAGGGGAGGGGAGAGAACCCCTTTTCCTGCGCTCCGCAGCCCAGGCCCAGGCCCTGCCCCCCCACAGCGCAGCCACTGGTAGGCTTGCTGTAAGAGGGCCTCTAGGCTGTGTGATGAGGACACATAACAAAATGTCCTTCTCTGTGAGCTGAGGTCCGCGAGGCCCTCAGGTGAGCGGAACCCCACAGTGCGTGTCCCCTCGTGCCTGGCGCATTTCCGTTAGCATAAAGCTGCATCCGCGCTGTAACATGGGTGGGAATGTCCTTGCAAATCTTAAGAAGGTGCCTACACCGGGGCTGCGCATGCATGCAGACAGGTGTGCTTAGCACCCATCTGGCTCCGTGGCTTGACTCCGTCTCTCCTCCCTGAGTATCCCAGAGATCTCTCTGCAACAGAGACAGCCTCATTCTTTTTACTTTTTACTTTATTTATTTATTTATTTTATTTTTATTGATTTCAGAGAGGAAGGGAGAGGAAGAGAGAGAGATAGAAACATCAATGATGAGAGGGAGTCATTGAGCGGGTGCCTCCTGTACGCCCCTCACTGGGGATGTGCCCGCAACCTAGCATGTGCCCTTGACCAGAATCGAACCTGGTACCCTTCAGTCCACAGGTTGACGCTCTATTCGCTGAGCCAAACCCACTAAGGTGCCTCATTAAAAATAAATAATAAATAAATAAATAAATCATATATATATATATATATATATATATATAACCAATTTCAGATTGGAAGGGAGAGACAGAGAGATAGAAACATCAATGATGGGAGAGAGTCATTGATTGGCTGATCTCTGCATGCCCCACCCGGGGTGCTGAGCCTGCAACCCAGGCATGTGCCCTGACCGGGAATCGAACCATAGCCTCCTGGTTCGTAGGTGGATGCCCCACCACTGAGCCACGCCGGCTGGGCCGGCCTCATTCTTCAGAGGGGCTGTGTAGAATTCCACATTGAGCTGCTTCCGGTCTCCCCAGTGCAGCAGCTGCAGCAAACTTTCACGCCCCACGGCGCTCCTGGGCAGGAATTTCTCTAGGCTGCGTCCCTGAAGTGGAGCTGCTGGGTCTAATGTTAGGTGCATTTTACATATTGACAGCTGGTGTATAGCGTCCATGTCTCATCACCAGTCCACACGTGACCTCTGGGCCCAGGAATCCACGGAGCAGAATCCTAAGGCTGTGGTTTGGCTCAAGGCCCTCCACAGCCCCACCCCCGCTGCTCCCCCCAGTTCCATGGCCCCTGCGCCTGTGACATTCAAACTGCAGCCGCTGACCCACTGATGGGTCAGGAAGTCAATTCAATGAGTGAAGACGGGCATTTGGGAAAAAACGTAGAAGGGAAAATTAGCGTAGGAAACATCAGAGTGCGTTGCAGGTAGCAGGGTGGGTACTGCTTTGTGCAACATTTCATTTACATATAGGTGTGTTACTGTGGAAATACATTTCTTACTTCTGAAGTTGTGATCAAGAATTTTGAGAGCCCAGTCGGTGTGGCTCAGAGGCTGACCTATGAGCCAGGAGGTCACGGTTCGTTGATTCCCGGTCAGGGTACATGTCCCGGGATTGTGGGCTCTAACCCCAGTGCAGGGCGGGCAGGAGGCAGCCAATCAATGATTCTCTCTCGTCGTTGATGTTTCTATCTCTCTTTCCCTCTCCCTTCCTCTCTGAAATCAATAAATTTAAAAAGAAAAGAAAAGAAAAGAAATTCACCTTCCCAGCCTCCCTTGCAGCTAGAGTGTGGCCATGTGACCTTGCCTTCACCAATCGGATACAGACACAGGGTTTTATTTGGAAGCGGCACAGGCAGGCTCAGTGCTGATGAGCACGCTGGAGCATGATGGGGGGACAGACAGCCGGCAGGGGCAGCAGCAGTGGGATCTTGGCAGGGGCGTCCCGGCCTGTTGGATGGTTCGAACCTCCATGCCTGCGCTCAGTGACAGCAGCAGAAGCCTGGGCGCTGGTTCAGCCTCCACGTCCGACTCCGGGGTGCCTCTGGAGACTTGGTGAGTTACCAAATACCCCATCCCTTCTGGTTTGTTCAAGTATAACTTACACTCAGTAAAAACCACCCTTTTACAGGCGCAGCCCTCTATGTCTTGGCAAACATATACAATCGGGTAGCTACCACCACCATCAAGATACAGAACACTTCCGTCACCCTCCCACGTTCCCGGAGGCCACTTTGCAGTCAGTCCCAGGGTGTGCTCGAGCTGGCCAGTTCCAGCTTGTGAGCGTCCACTGTTGAATTTTCAAGGACTTTGTAGCTGGTTGGGAGACATAGCCGTCACTTATTGAATGATATAAGCTGGCAATTTATATCAAAGACAACAAACCACCCCTTCCTAATTCTTCTGCCGCTTTCTACTGACTGTGCCCTGGAGGCCACGCTGAGTCTCCTGTCGGTGTGGCAGGAATACGAGGTGAAGGCATGCTGCTAGGACTTCCACTCTGGGCACGGCGGCCTCCTGCTGGGCAGCGTGGCATGGGCCGTGGTGGGAGTGTGGACGGCAGAGACATCGGCCAACGCTGCCCATCAGAGCTGGAGTTATTGCTCTGCGGGCTGTCTAGCCGGCGGCGGAGAAAATGTGAACAGTGCAGATGCAACTTAGAAGCGTGTCTTGTCTGCAGCCATCACATCGTGAGTCACACACAAAGAAGTTAAGAAACGATTCTCCCAGCCGAAACCGGTTTGGCTCAGTGGTAGAGCGTCGGTCTGTGGACCGAAGGGTCCCAGGTTCGATTCCTCAGTCAGGGGCATGTACGTTGCTTGCGGACACATCCCCAGTAGGGGGTGTGCAAGAGGCAGCTGGTTGATGTTTCTCTCTCATCGACGTTTCTGGCTCTCTATCCCTCTCCCTTCCTCTCTGTAAAAAATCAATAAAATATATTAAAAAAAAAAAAAGAAAAAAGAAAAAAAGAAAGAAAGAAACGATTCTCCCAGTATTTAAAACTAGTATCGGATTCGGCAAAGCAGTCAGTGGCATTGGGTGAACAAAAGATGCTCTGACCTATGTCGTAGTTACTTTGTTTCTCTCTTACTCTTGTCAAATGGCAGCTCCCCGGATAGCACCCCAATACAGCCTCTTGATAAGAAAAGGCTGAGTTTACTGCTTACTGTGACCACCGCATCGACAACAGCTTTGTCAGGGGCGGGGGCGGGTGGGCGGGGGGGAGGCAATATTGGGATTTATTGAGAACTGAAGGTTTGGTTTAAAGAGGGTCTTTCACTGTAGGGTTTAATCACAATTGGGTTGGGAACACAATAAAACAGTCCAGAATTGGGGGGGACAACAAGGTAAGGATTTAAAAAATATATACTTAAAAAAAATTTTTTTTTGTTATTGATTTCAGAGAAGGGAGAGGAAGAGAGAGGGAGAGAAACATCAATGATGAGAGAGACTCATTGATCAGCTGCCTCCTGCATGTCCCCCACTGGGAATCAAGCTGGCAGCCCAGTCATGTGCCCTGACCAGGAATTGAACCACGACTTCCTGGTTCATAGGTTTACGCTCAAGCACTGAGCCACTCTGGATGGGCAAGGTAAGGATTTTTGAGGCAAGGGAGTGAAAGAAGCTTGGGGTGCACACTGTCTGTCGATGCTGTCCATTGAAGAACTGGTGGGTGTTAGGGGAAGTTCCTATAATGAAGAATGAAGGCGTTTGCCTGGGCAGGCGTCTCCTGGAAGAGCGGACAGGGGGTCAGGAAGCCTGGTTAGTGTGGACAGCAACTCGTGGGGAGAGAGCTCCAGTCTCCGGCGTGTAAACGAGTGAGAGGAAGAGGCTTCAGGCCTCAGCCTTCAACGTGAAGAAAAAGATCAACAGCGTTCATGCTGGACCGACACTTGTTTGTCGATTGCAGCCACCGGCCAGCTCCAGACACGTGAGTTTGGCAAAATTAACCAAAGCATTCTGTGAGGATCAATTGGCTATGGGAAGTTTATAATTTTATTATTGATAAGTTATACATGATAAATTTAGCAAAGTTGCAGGGAACAGGATCAACACACCAAAATCAGTTGTGTTTCCTTTTTAAAAAAAATATTTTTATTGATTTCAAAGAAGAAGGGAGAGGGAGAGAGAAAGAGACAGAAACATCAATGATGAGAGAGAATCACTGATCAGCTGCCTCTTGCATGACCCCTACTGGGGATTGAGCCCGCAAGCTGGATCCTTGAGTGGAATAGAACCCAGGACCCTTCAGTCTTCAGGCTGATGCTCTATCCACTGAGCTACACCGGCTAGGGCTCAGTTGTGTTTCTATAAAAGCAATGAACAGCCAAGCCGGTGTGGCTCAGTGGTTGAGCATCAACCCATGAACCAGGAGGTCATGGTGCAATTCCTGGTGAGGGCACATGCCTGGGTTGCAGTCTCAATCCCAGGAGGGGGTATGTAGGAGGCAGCTGATCAATGATTCTCTCTTATCACAATGTTTCTATCTCTCCCCTGCTTCCTTCCTCTCTGAAATCAATACAAATATTTTAAAAATATTAAAATGGTTAATTGTATGTTATATGAATTTTACCCAAATAAAAATATAAGTGCTATGCATACTTAACTTCAGTAAGATTCATAATAAACACATGCATATATATATATATATATATATATGCACACACACACACACACATGCACTTGAATATACATATATGTATATACTAGAGGCCTGGTGCATGAATTCGTGCACTGTGGGGTCCCTCAGCCTGGCTGGTGATCAGGGCCGATTGGGGCCAGCTGGTCAGGGGGGAGGGATTGTGGGAGGTTGGCTGTGAGAGCTCACTGACCACCAGGGGGCAGCTCCTGCATTGAGCACCTTCCCCCTGGTGGTCAGTGCACATCATAATGAATGGCCAACCGGTTTGAAGGTAGCTTAGACTTTTATATATATATATAGATAGATATCTTCCACCTCCCACGAGCTGGTTGTTAAACATTAACAACACATCACTGATGCTGTAGAATCCCTCCTTCTCTCCCAGTTTCTTGCAATTATTCATGTGATTTCCGTTGCTATGGCTTTGCCTTTTCTGAAATAAGTCATGTACATGGAATCATACAACCTGTAGCCTTTGGAACTGGCTTCTTTAATTTGGCATGATGCTTCTGGGAGTCATATCGTTGCATTGCCCAGTAACTTGTTCTTTTTTACCATTGAGCAGTTTTCCACTGAGTGGATGGGCCATAGCTTGCTTATTCATTCACCTGCTGATGGACATTTGGGCTGTTTCCAGTTTCTGATGATGAGTCAAGCCATTACACACACCCACGTACGGGCTTTTGGGAGGACATAGATCTCAGTTGCTCTTCGGTGGATAGCTCAGATCCCTAGGAGTGAAGTTGGCGGGTCACAGGTTAAGTAAATGTTTAACTTTATAAGAAACTGCCTAACAGTGTTTCAAAGTGGCTGCACCATTCTGCGTTCCCATCAGCCACGTATGACAGTTCCAGTCACTCTGCATCCTCGCTGGCATTTCATACTGTCAAAAAAATTTTTTTTTTGAGAGAGAAAGAGAGACAGAGAGAGAGAGATATATTGATTGGCTGCCTCTACTGGGAATCAAGCCTGCAACCTAGGCATGTACCCTTGATTGGAATCGAATCTGGGACCCCTCAGTCTGCAAGCCGATGCTCTATCCACTGAGCCAAACCAGCTAGGGCTATATTGCCAGCTTTTAAAATCTGAGCCGTTCCAGCAGGTGTGTAGTGGTTTGTCATTGTGGTTTCAATGTTCATTTTTCTAATGACAAAAGATGCTTTGTTTTTTTCCATGTGCTTATTTCCCACCCATATATCTTCCTCATTGGAGTGTCTATTCAGATCTTTAGCCCATATTGCCAATGGGTTGCTTCTTGTTTTTGAGTTTGGAGAGTTCTCTGTATATCTGGTTACCAGCCCTTTATCAGATATGCATTTTGCAAATGTTTTCTCCCTGGCTGTGGCTTGTCTTTTCATTCTCTTAAGAGTGTCTTCAAAGAGCAGACGTTTTTAATTCAGATGAAGTTAAATTTATCAAATCTTTTATTTTATGGTCCATGCTTTTGCTCTAAGAAATCTTTGCATGACCCAAGGTCTTAAAGAATTTCTCATATGTTTTTATTTTTCCTGGGAATTTTATAATTTTAAATATATTTTATTGATTTTTTACAGAGAGGAAGAGAGAGGAATAGAGTTAGAAACATCGATGAGAGAGAAACATCCATCAGCTGCCTCTTGCACACCCTCTACTGGGGATATGCCTGCAACCAAGGTTCATGCCCTTGACCGGAATCGAACCTGGGACCTTTCAGTCTGCAGGCCGACACTCTATCCACTGAGACAAACTGGTTTCGGCAAGTTTTATAATTTTAGATTTTCCATGTAGGTGTTTGCCTCATACCTTTAAAAAAAATAGTTAATTTATTTTTATTTTTATTTTTCAAAACACATTTTATTGATGTTTTACAGAGAGGAAGGGAGAGGGATAGAGAGCTAGAAACATCGGTCAGCTGCCTCTTGCACACCCCTCCTGGGGATGTGCCCGCAACCAAAGTACATGCCATTGACCGGAATCAAACCTGGGACCCTTCAGTCTGTAGACTGACGCTCTCTCCACTGAACCAAACCTGTTATTGATTTTTAGAGAGAGAAGAAGGGAGAGGGAAAGAGAGAAACACTGATGTGACAGCATAACATAGATCAATCAGCTGCTTCCCACACGCTCCCGACCGGGAATCGAGCCGACAACCTGGGTGTGTGCCTTGACTGGGAATCGAACCGGCAACCTTTCCGTGCGTGGGACAATGCCCAACCAACCGAGCCACCCTGAGCAGGGCTGCCGAGTACCTTTTTATAGCCCCTTTCCCCT
>CM072923.1:189931296-190113796 GCA_036971965.1 Nyctalus aviator
CGCCCATGGGAGGTTGGTCTTGGGGCGCTGGGGACCCGAGTGGAGGACGAGGCCCTAGAGTGGGTGCTGGAGCCGGTATGCAGTCCCTGCTGGGGGTCCGGGGGCGGGGGATCCTGAGTAGAGAGGAGAGCTGAGCAGGGGCTGAGGAGGAGGAAGGCAGAGGAGTAGTTCTCAACAGATGGCGTGGGGGCCACCGGCGCCAGCATCCCCTGGTAAGTGTGCGGAGCGCTGCCTGCCCTCGCTGGTTTGGCTCCGTGGATAGTGTCGGCCTGCAGTCTGAAGGGGCCCAGGTTCGATTCAGGTCAAGGGTTGTGGGCTCGGTCCTTATTTGGGGGCAGGCAAGAGGCAGCCGATCAAAAACTCTCTCTCATCATTGATGTTTCTAGCTCTCTCTCCCCTCCCTTCCTCTCTGAAATCAATAATAATCCTATCTAATAAAAGAGTAATATGCAAATTGACTATCACTCCAACACACACGATGGCTGCCCCCATATGGTCAAAGATCCTGCCCCCAGGTGGACACAAGTTGGCCGCCACAAGATGGCCAGCAAGTCAATGAGGGGTGACCAGGCCAGCAAAGGAGGGAAGTTGGGGGTGACTGGGCCTGCAGGGAAGGGCAGTTGTGTGTGTGTGGGGATATGAGGCAAGAGGGGTGGGCAGTTGAGGAAAAACAGGCTGACAGGGAAGCAATTAGGCATCCATCAGGCTGGCAGGGGAGTGGTTAGGGGGTGATCAGGCTGGCAGGCAGAAGCAGGTAGGGGCAATCAGGAAGGCAGGCAGGCGAGCAGTTGGGAGCCAGCAGTCCTGGATTGTGAGAGGGATGTCCCAGATGGGAGAGGGTGCAGCCTGGGCTGAGGGACACCTCCCTCCGTGCATGAATTTCGTGCACCGGGCCTCTAGTAATAATACTGAAAGAGAACGCTGCATTGAGCCCCGGTTCCACCCCAGAGCCGATGAGTCCGAGCCCCTCAAGAACCTCAGAGCCTGGCGTGGCAGCATTTGGCTGCAGCGGAATCCCTTTGCCGACATCAGAATCTCTGGGCTGGGACCTGGCATTGAGGTTTTTCAGACTCTGCAGATGGTTTCAACGTGCAGACAAGCTCGAGGGCCGTGGATGTGGGGCCTCGCCACTCCAAGCCTGGTCCTCAGGCCCAGGAGCATCCTCAGCGGCACCAGGAAGCTCCTGAGAAAGGAGGGTCTGGACTTAAAAATCCCACCGTCCCGGCAGCACCCAGGCCTCCTCACAGCTGGCGGGAGTGGTGACAGGTCCCCAGGTGGATGCGGCGGAGGGCCGGGAGGTGTGGGGGGCAGAGCGGCGGAGGGCTGGGAGGTGTGGGGGGCAGAGCGGCGGAGGGCCGGGAGGTGTGGGGGGCAGAGCGGCGGAGGGCCGGGAGGTGTGGGGGGCAGAGCGGCGGAGGGCCGGGAGGTGTGGGGGGCTGGGCGGCGGCAGGACAGTGTTGGTGGAGGTAGTCCCTTGGCAGTTAAGGGCTCCTCTGTGGAGTTTCATTCCTCCTCCCTGTCCTGTCACCTGGAGCTTCCTCGTCTGCACGATGGGGATGCCAATGGCCTGCCTCCGGCGTGGTTAGGGTGCAGCGGGGTAGACCAGATGTCTGGCTCGCGTCAGGGCTTCAGGTCAGCTCTGTTCTCGTTGCTACTTGGCAGAATCTTCAAGTGCATTCAGTGGAGCTCAGACGGCCAGTCGTGCAGCCTGCAGGCAAACCCCCAGGTGGGAGCCCATCCTGTCACCTCCCTGAGCCTTGCTATCCACCAGCAAAATGTGACATTAATAACAGTCCCCGCTCCTTAGGGTGTGGCCACCTCCCACAGGTGTCTGCGTTCACGTCCTTGCCCACCTGGGACCAGACATCCCCAACAGGACTCATAGCACAGACTGAGACACAGATGGCGTTTTGTTGAGGATTCTTAGGGAAATGAGGAAAAGGGGTTTATACCATGCCTGCAACCGCAGAAGCTGCTCCAAGTTGTCCTCTGAATTCTCTGTTTCTTTGCTCCAGGTTTGTCTGCCCTGCTGGCGGCTTCTTCTTCTTCTTCTTCTTCTTCTTCTTCTTCTCCTTCTCCTTCTTCTCCTTCTTCTCCTTCTTCTCCTTCTTCTCCTTCTTCTCCTTCTTCTCCTTCTTCTCCTTCTCCTCCTCCTCCTCCTCCTCCTCCTCCTCCTCCTCCTCCTCCTTCTCCTCCTCCTCCCCCTCCTCCTCCTCCTCCCCCTCCTCCCCCTCCTCATTCCTTCACACAGTGGGTACATTCCACAAGTATTTGCTGAGCACCTACTGTGTGCCAAAAGCCAAGGACACAGGGTGAGCAAGCAAGATGCGGCCTCTGTTGCCATGGAGATAGTCCATTAAATTGTTTAAAAAGAAGAAGAAAAAGCCCCTGCCCAAACCAAGAGGAGCACAAATGCTATTTCCAGACCCCCCCACTCCTTGCTAGTGCTGCAGCCACTCCTCCCCCTCCCCACAGGTCACCCACATGGTCAAGGGGAGACAAGCCCTCTCCTCCCACTGACCCTGGCCTCTCAGGGTTGGTCTCTGGTGACAGAGGAGCAGAATGGGGTCATCTCCCAGCGGGACCTTGGCCCACGAGCGAGCGGCAGCCCCAGCCCCAACCTCTGGCAGCTCCTGTAACTTCCCCCCCTGCCCTCCTTCCTCACCCTGCTCCTCCCCCCCTCCCCCAATGCTGGTAATTGGTAGACAAAGGAGTTTTAGACAGCTGGGACCTGCGTCCTCTGAGTCCCTGAAAACATGCTATTATTAATTAAAGACTGGCTCTGGGGGGCCGGGCCTGCCTCATTTCTGGCTGGGCCTCAGACTTATGTCTCTCCCGCAGTCGCTTCTTGCTAAATTTTTCAGTGTTTTTAACATCAGACTGATGTTACGTATAATTACCAGCTTCGCACCCAAATTATATTTGACATGGCTTGTGTGGGAAATTAGACTATTCCAGCGCCTCCGAATTCACCTGGGGAAGCCAAGGCAGGCAGGGGGGCGTGCCGCGGGGAATCATTTAAATATTAACGTGTGCCCCCGTGAAAATGCCGGGACTCTCTAGCCTGCCGAGGAGAATCTGTCTCCCCCTTTACGTGCCCCCCCCGACGTACTGAATGCACCGGGGAGCCCTTCCCTTCGGGGTCCTCCCCAGGGGCAGGCGAGGGGCCTGCAGAATGCTGAGGCTTCGGCTGATGCCACCGTTAGGAAGGGCCCGTGGCAGGGTGTCTGGCTGTCTCCTCGCCCTCCCTCCCTCCCTCCCTCCCTCCCTCCCACCTCTGACCTGTCTGTTCCTGTGCCAACGGGAGGAGGCTCCTCACCTTCACCCCTGCCCCACACATGTGGAGGGTGTGGCAGGAAGGTGGTGGCACGGCACCCAGACCTGGGACTCGGGGGCTCCCAGGGCCAGGCTAAGCCGGAGCTCCTGCAGCAGCCCCTTCGGAGCCGGCAGGCCCTCGAGGGAGTGCTTCGTCATTCCCTTCGAGTCAACAAACCCCGAGCAACAAATTCTGAGCACCACGCATACACACACTTACCCACTACATACATACATACACACATAGCCACACACACACACACACACACCCCGCCTACACACATACACACATAGCCACACATACACACCCACCCACACACCTACCCCCTACACATATACACACACATACACACATAGCCACACACACACACACACACATACACCGTCTACACACATACACACATAGCCACACACACACACACACATACCCCCTATACATATACACACACATACACACATAGCCACACACACACACACACACACACACATACACCGTCTACACACATACACACATAGCCACACACACACACACACATACCCCCTATACATATACACACACATACACACATAGCCACACACACACACACACTATAGCCACACACACACACACACACATACCCCCTACACATATACACACACATACACACATAGCCACACACACACACACACACTATAGCCACACACACACACACACACATACCGCCTACACACATAGCACACATACACACCCACCCACACACCTACCCCCTACACATATACACACACATACACACATAGCCACACACACACACACACACACTATAGCCACACACACACACACACACATACCGCCTACACACATAGTACACATACACACCCACCCACACACCTACCCCCTACACATATACACACACATACACACATAGCCACACACACACACACACTATAGCCACACACACACACACACACACATACTGCCTACACACATAGCACACATACACACCCACCCATACACCTACCCCCTACACATATACACACACATACACACATAGCCACACACACACACACACTATAGCCACACACACACACACCGCCTACACACATACACACATAGCACACATACACACCCACCCACACACCTACCCCCTACACATATACACACACATACACACATAGCCACACACACACACACACACTATAGCCACACACACACACACACACATAGCCACACATACACACATACACACACCTACCCCCTACACACTCACACATACATATATATATACACATAGGCACACATGCATGATGGGCACTGACAACTGTGTGCCGTGTGCTGGCGTTAGGGATCCAGAGAAGAATGAAACCCATTCACTCGTTCATTCAACAAGTAGGTGTTTCCTGAGCATCTGTACGGACCAAGCACAGCGCTGTGCACCGGGGGTGCAGACATGAGAAAGACGCGCTCATTCATCCGTCCATCCATCCAGCGCACAGTGATGGAGCACCTCAGGGTGCCCGGTCTGTGCTGGGCCAGGGACGGAGCGGTGGGCCAGCCCCCAGCTGCTCACAGTGAAGTTGGGGAGACAGACTTCTAGTCCGATGGTGAGTTTCGGGGTTACGGGGTTTACGGGGCTGGAAGGCCACCCCGTGTTTCCGAGGCCCCCTTGCTGATGGAGGCTGCCCCCGCGGAGGGCGGGAGGCCCTGCTGGCCCCTGACGCTGGCTCCTGGACCTGGGGGTCCGATGACAAGGCTCTGCAGCTGCTGGGCCGCCCGGTCCCGGCACTGAGGCCCCGGGCCCGGAGGTGTCAGCCCCGCAGGCAGGTCCAGGAGAGGCGCTCCTGTTTCTGGCCCTTCCCGCCCGGATCCTGCCTCCGCTCCAGGGAGGACCGCTCGCCCTTCTGTGAGGTCTCCACCTGCGGAGGCGCTGGGCCCGCGTCAGAGGCAGGGATGTGAGCTCAAGTGGGGAGGCTAAGGCCCCTCTTACCTGTGCCCAGGAGGACGCAGCACCCGCGAGGAGGCAGCCAGAACACAGGGCTCCGGGGGGGACACCCCTCCCGGCCTCAGAACCTTATAAGGTTGGGGAGGGGCGCTGGAACCTCCGCCTCGTGTGGGTGCACGGAGGCCGGGAGGGTGCATGGGCGGCATCCGGGCGGACCTCCTGGGCATCCTAAGCCAGGACGTCAGCGGCTGCCCCTGACCAGCGGCGAGACCCTCAGGATTTCTGTCTCCTCTCTCTCTATTCCCTGGTCTCCCTTTCTTCCTTCTTGGACTGCGGGCAGCCAGCCCCGTTGGCCCCGTGGGGGAGGGGGGCTCTGGGGAGCAAAACAGGCTCGGCCACAGGCCAGATGGGCTCAGAGGCACCCAGCCTTGGCCTGCGCAGACGGCCAAGTGGCTGTGACGTGTGGATTGTGCCTGGGTCAGGGGCTGGGCCCCCACAGTAAACAAGACAAACAAGGCCCTTGTCTCCTTGGGCTTATGTTCTATTGGAGGGGAAACAGGCAATAAACAAGTAAGCAAGAAGAAGCAAAGAGATAAGACATCTTCCAGTCATCCTTCCTTCCAGACAAAGCCATGGTGGTGGGGTCTTAGGCAAAGGTGGTTAGGGGCAATGAGGCTGGCAGGGGAGGGCAGTTAGGGGTGATCAGGCTGGCAGGCAGGTGAGCAGTTAGGAGCCAGTGGTCCCGGACTGGAGAGGGTGCAGGCCAGGCTGAGGGATGCCCCCCCTTCACCATGCATGAATTTCATGCACTGGGCCTCTAGTATTTAATATAAAGGGCCAAGCATGACTCTCCAGGCAGAGGGAACAAGCGTCCAGACCATAGGCAGGAAGGAGTTTAGTGGATTGGAAGAATGAGGTGGAGATCAGTGGATGTGTTTCGGGGCATGAAAGAGGCAGGGGGTGGGTGAGGAGAAGCCAGAGGGAGGCAGGGCCAGACCAGGGAGGACCCTGCTGGGGTGCAGATTGTCCCCTCGTGGGCGGGACCCTGTTTGGAGGGTGTTAGCACAGGAGAGACAAGATCTAATTTGCATTTTGGAAGATTACACTAGATATTGGGGAGTGGATTATGGAGGCCAGGGTGGGGCTGAGAGACATACCCCCCTTCTCCCCAGGTGCTGGAGACTGTCAAGCACCTGGGCTCAGTGCAAAGGGCACTGACCTGGGGCTCTACAGCTCTGCCCTGGATTCCCAACCTTAGCACACTCCCTGCTGTGTGACCTGGCGTCGACCACTGTCCCTCTCTGAGCCTCAGTGTCACCTGCAAAACGGGGACACGAACAGCTGCCCAGTCTCCTTCCTGGGGATGCTGTGAGGGGAAGGTCGGGGCCAGAGCTCTGTGCCCACACCATGCTGACAGCGAGGCCGGAAGGTGGCAGGTCCCTGAGCCGGGGCTACACTGGGGGACAGATTTTCCCTGGGAGGAGCTGGTAAAGGGGTGACATTGTGGTTAAAATCATCCCTGGGACGACCACCCCCACTTCTGCTCTGGGGTCCCCTTTCCTCCGAGCCTGGGGTCCCAGCTCTGCTCTCCAATCCCCAGAGGCTGTTCGCACCCCTCTCCCACCCTCTGGCCCTCGATCTTTTTCTTTCTTTTTTTTTCTTTCCCCCCTTGCATCTTCTTTTTAAAATAAAAACGCCGGCCGCCCGCTCGCGGCTCGGATGTTTATGCCTCAGTAATACATTATGTATTATTTTGTTTTAAGCACAGCTTTTGCATCCTGACAGTAACAATAAAATGTGACTATGGGATTGCTAATACAGACAGACTAATGTTCCCATCGCCCGCCTCTTTTTTCTGCGTCCTAAGCACTTTTGAAAAGGCTCCTTTTATATTCCTAATAAAATTATAGGAAAATACATCGATTTACTGGAAAAGAGTTTAGGGTCCGGGTTGGGTTTTTTTTCTCCCCCTCCCCCCACCCGGGCGAGCTGCTCCTCCACCCCGCGGCTGATGAATATTCTGAATCAAAGCGGCTAAGTGCTTTTTGACCCTGACCCCAGGTGGCATCCGCTGCTGTGGGCCGCTGCTCACCGGGTCCCCAGCCAGCGGCAGGGCGGGCCTGTGTGTGCCGGAAGGAGTTGGGGTGTTGGGGAGTTGGGGTGACTGTGTGTTTGCAGGGCTGCGTGCTGGAGGGGGCAGGACAGTTCTGGATGGGAGGGCTGGGAGCTGTGGGGGTGAGGGCGTGTGGGTGTCTGTGGTTCCGAATGTGGGGGGAGGAGTCTGTTTGGAGGACACTGGGGTCACGGGCAGTCAGGCTCAAGTCTGTGTGACGGTGTGGGGGGCTGCGAGGGGAACGGGTGCTGCCTCTTTCCGAAAAGACTCCGTCTCCGGGAGCCCCTGTCCACCTAACAATGGGGTCCGCCCTAGGCGGCCCCTGATCCCCTAGTGCGTGCACGTGTCTGTGTGTGCATGTGTGTGGTTATATGTGAGTAAATATGTATGTGTATGGGTATGTGTGCACGTGTGTAAGAGGGATGTGTGTGTATGTGTGTGTATGGGGCAGGTGTGTGTGTGTATGTGTGTGAGAGCTGTGTGTATGTGTGTGTGTATGGGGGCAGGTGTGTATGTGTATGTGTGTGAGAGCTGTGTGTGTGTGTGTGTGTGTGTGTGTATGGGGCAGGTGTGTGTGTGTATGTGTGTGAGAGCTGTGTGTGTGTGTGTGTGGGGCAGGTATGTGGGTATGTGTGTATTCATGTGTGTGTGTGTATGGGGCAGGTATGTGTGTATGTGTGTGAGAGCTGTGTGTGTGTGTGTGTATGGGGCAGGTGTGTGTATGTGTGTATTCATGTGTGTGTGTGTGTGTGTGTGTGTGTGTGCGCGCACGCACGTGTGCACAGGGCTCTGTGAGGTCTGGGTATATGATGGGAAGGTGGCTCTCTGTGATGGGCCCCGTGGGCAGCCCTCAGGTCTCTGGAGGGTCGGGAGGGACAGCCTCCAGCTGCGCGGGCAGGAGGGATGGGGGCGCCAGGCAGGGGAGGGTCCCGGGCCACACGCAGGAGAGGCTGCGGATGGAGAGGGACAGGGCTCGGGAAGGTGAGGGGTGCACACCCGTCATTTGTGCATCCATACCACGGTCTGGTCCTGGCCTTCTGCCCTGGGTGTGCCCCTGGGGCGGGATCCTATGGGGGCGCAGGCTCTCTTTCTGGCAGGTTAGGCCTTGGTTTCCCCTGTTCCCAGAATCCAAAGTCTGGGAATAAAGAGTGCCTCATATCATCAGATCCCCCTCCCCACCCCCAACCAGAAGGACTGGTTCAGGGCGAGGAGCCCAGTGAGGACCCCACAAAAAACCCCCGGGACCCTGCACCCCAGCCGAGACCGAGCCGGACGCCCACAGCCCCGCCTGCAACTCCACTGAGCCTCCCTCCCCCACCCTCCGCCGCCCGCCCCGAGTGTGTGCGGATTTGCACGCTTCAGAAACAGGGAAGGGAAAAAAAAAAAAAAAAAAAAAGAAATCGGGTTTTGTGTACTAAGCACTTTTGAGGGCAATCTGGGGCCCCCGAATCCAGAGGTTTATAACCTCCCCAGCTAATGCTCCCTGACACTGTGTTTTGATATCATTACTACATTATACTCACAATTTTTGAGTGAAAAAATACAGTACTTAGAAAGTCGAAATTCATAAATAAATTCATGTCAAACCGCACTTAATATTGATTTTGTTAGTGTTCAGATTCAATAATAAGGTACTGCGTGCATGAATATTTAAATATAATCATCATTTCTGCATCTCCTAATGGCCTCTGCTCCTCTACACTCAATTTAAACACAATTTAAAAACTATAATGTATTGAAAAATACTAGGATTTAGCAATAAATCATCATCGGGAGATTCCAGGCCTCTTATAGGGTGGCTCAATATGGCTTTCTCCGGGGACCGCACAATTAGATTCATGTTTTTAAACTTCTCAATTATCCATATACCATAATTTTATGTGAAAGTTTGTTTCGCAAACCCCCCCCTGCCCGCCGCCGCCCCCATCCCTCGCGGCCCCCCTCCCCCCGCCCCCCGCCGGCCTCTCTGTAGGAAGCGGTGGATCAGCCCTTAAGTGTTCTCTTAGCTGGAGTGGAGTGGGGTCAGAGGTGGCGGTCCGCAAACTGAATTAGAAGCCAGGCCTGCCAGAGGCAGCCTGCGCTGAGTCACTTAATCACATTATTTGGGAAAAATATAGGGGGGAAAGAGATAAAATGACTTAAAATGAACTTGCCAAGGAGGAAGTGGAGTTTTTTAGATTTATTTAAAAAGCCATCCTGGGCCTGATGAAACAGACACGGGGCTGCGGCAGGATGTGGGCAGAGCCGGGTGGGGCGGGAGGGGCGGGGGGCCGGGCTGCGGGAGCCAAGGGGCTTCTAGCCCGGCCCCCGGGGCCCAGGCCTTTGTGAGGAGCCCCTGGGGGCGCAGAGGGCCCCCGGGGTGAGGAGAAGGGGGTGCTCTGGGGACCGGGGTGAGCTGTCTGCGGGGAGGGCAGGGTGTGGCTACAGGGCCCCGGGCATCTGGGCCTCGGAGGGTGCCCGGATGGCGGCGGGGGCAGCTGGTGTGACAGAGGCCGTGGAGGTGGCGCAGCAGCGGAGGTAGGTGACCGGAGGGGATGGGACCCAGGCACCAGGCGGGATGGTGCCCGGGGGCTCGGAGCACGGAGCCGCACCCCCAGGTGATAGAATGGCTCATGTCATCTATCCCGCCCCCCAAGAACCTGCAGTGTCCGGTGCTTTTCATGCAGGTCACGTGGGCCCCGTACCCACTGCTCGATGGAAGGCATGGTCAAGGCCGCCTTTTAGAGGAGAGAGCCGGAGTTCAGAGCGGCACAGCAAGCTGCCCAGGGCCTCCCGGCTGGACAACGGCAAGATTCCAGCTCAGAGAGCTCACTCGACCAGAGTTCTTCTTTAAAAAAATAAAATAAAAATGAATATACTAGAGGCCCGGTGCACAAAATTTGTGCATGGGTAGGGTCCCTAGGCCTGGCCGGCGACCAGGGTCGATCTGCAGGGTGACTGGTGGGGGGATCGGGAGGCCACCGCTAGCACCCACCTTGCCTGCCTTAGTGCCACCTGCTCATTGGCCCAGCCCCCTGCTGCCACTGCCAGTCACCTCCCTCTGTGGGGTGACTGGCGGGGCAATGGGAGGGGGGCCTGATGGCACCCACCTTGGCTGGCCTGGTGCTGCCTGCTTGCCACTGCTGCTGGGGGCAGCTCCTGCATTGAGCTTCTGCCCCCTGGTGGTCAGTACACATCATGGCGACTGGTTGTTCTGCCCATCATCCTGCTGGTCAGTTGATTTGCATATTAGGTTTTTATCATATAGGACTTTTATTGATTTCAGAGAGGAAAGGAGAAGAAGAGAGAGATAGAAACATCAGCGATGGGAGAGAATCATTGATTGGCTGCCTCCTGCTCACCCCACACTGGGGATTGAGCAACCCATGCATGTGGCCTGACCGGGAATCAAGCCGTGACCGCCTGGTTCATAGGTCGACTCTCCACCTCTGAACAGCGTTCTCCAGGGCTCCATGTTTCCCTTGGAAGGCGCGGCTGGGGGGCGGGGCCGAGGCTGGCCCTGAGCTCTGGCCCCGGGCCTGCTCCAGAGGTGTGGCGCCGCCATCCACCCCGGGCAGCGGGGACCATCATCTGCTCCTCTGGGGAGGGGCACATCTGGATTCTGGAAACCTGTCCGGCCGCCTGACCCAGGGCCCGGGGGCCTAGGACTGTTGCCAGGGAAAACCCAAGCACTGGACTGACCATGAGGATGCCCCAGGCAGTGAGGTCCCCGAGGCCACGCTGGGGCACATGGGAGGGAACACTTGGCATTCCAGGCGAGGCTTTCCCCACTGGACGAATGTGTCAGGACAGGCGCTGGGCTGGGGAGGGCTGGGGAGGGGAAGGGGCCACAAGAGGGGTGGCACCCGCTGCTTCACAAGCCCAGAAAGAACGGCCTGCCACTGGGACCCAGGCGCCCAGGGTAAGGTCAGGCACGCAGGCTCAGTCTGGTTTCACGTCTCTGAGATGGGGGAGAGACAGCACCTACCTCAGGGGGTTGCCATGGGGAGGCAGTGCCCACTTAGCAGGGTGCCCGGCCACAGCAGCTGCTATTCCAGTGGCCTATCTGGGGTCAGACTCGGGCTTCTGATGCCAGCCAATGCTGTTTCCCCTTCTCATCTAATTGCCCTGTCCCTTAGGGTGGGTTTGGGGCAGTGAGGCCGGGTGCCCAGGAACCTGGCCTCTGACTGGGTGGGAGCCAGGCTCCCACGCCCATGGCTTTGACATGGGAGAACTCCTAAGGCTCTGCCAGCAGATTGTCTATGGCCAGATCCAGGACACAGGGGACAGAGGGAGGTCAGAGAGGGTTATCAAGGGCCCGAGTCCCTGACCCTGCGGCTCTGTCGCTCAGCAGCCCAAAGCTTCCACACTCTCCTGCTGAGGCCATTTACTCACTCTCTCACTCATTCATTCACCCTCTCAGCACTGTTCTAGGAACAAGGCTACCTCAGTGAACAAAGCAGCAGTCACAGCCCAAGATGGAGCTCTGCCTCTTGCCGTGCACTCTGCCTCCGTTTCCTCATCTGTGACACAGAATGGGCATTGCCTCATCCACCTCCTTTGGGCTAAGTTGTGTGAAATCATAGAGATGAACATGAGAAAAACTGCCCCCAGATGAACTATTGCTATCTCTCTCTATAAAAGTCTAAGCGACCAGATGGCTGGTTGACAGTTGCTATGACACGCACTCACCACCAGGGGGCAGACGCTCCATGCAGGAGCTGCCCCCTGGTGGTCAGAGAGCTCCCACAGCCAACCTCCCAGGGCCAGCCAACCTCCCTCGGTCCCTGGTCACCCGCCAGGCTAAGGACCCCACCTGTGCACGAATTTGGGCACTGGGCCTCTAGTTGTTTTTTTTATATTGAGTTTGTTGGGGTGACATTGTCTACCCAGATAAGCTGTTGTTCCTTTATCCAGGGAAGGGGCCTCACAAGACAGTCCTTTCTTTTCTTTTCTTTTTTTCTGTCTGCTGTTCTGCCAGGCTGGAGCACCGGTGAGAACAGAATAGAATGTGGGAAACCCTGGGAAAGTGGGAGCCATGGTGGGCTCTTGAGCCAGAGCAGGTCATCAAGGAGGCCTGGCCAGACTTCTCTGTTCCGAAAGGCCCGGGGTGCCTGGGCTCTCTGAGAAGCTGGGGGAGGGGACATACGGGAGGGGCCCTAGATGAGACCTCCTGCCGATTCCTGCTGCTCAGTTCCCTGCTCCCTGACCTGGCTGTGGCCCTGCGTTTGGGGTGGGCTGGGGAGGAAAGAGCTCCCTCTGCCCCCACCCAGCAGGAGGCGCTGCCCAGAGCCCCAGACTTGTGGGCTCCTCTCCTTTGGACACGAAGGACCAGGAAGAGAGGGCACAGTGTCAGCAGAGACGGCAGACCGCAGCTCTGGGTCCCTGGCTCAGCCCCTGATCCCCACACTAGGATGAAGTAGGGAGGGGGGGCCTGCAGGGGAGTCTTCTTCCTGCCCCTTTAGCCGGCCTCCCCCAAAGTCTCCCAGACCCCCCCTCAGGACCCCCGAGCCTAGGGACCCCTGGACCCCTCTCCCATTCCAGCCCTCACATTCTCACCTGCCTGCTCTTCCCGCAAACCTCAGTTTGCTCATCTGGCAAGTGGACAGAGTTTCTCCTCCCCCCTCCCCTCCCCGGCAGGGTTGCTGGGAGAACCTCGGGGACAGGGCATCCAAAGGGCGTGGTGACCCCCAAAGGGTGTGGGGGGAGGAGGAGTGGAGTTCGGAGGCCACCGGCAGGCCACGGAGGAGGGACTCGGGCCGCACAGGGCCCTGCAGCCCTCAGCCCTGTCACTCCGCATCCCAGGCCCGTTTTTTTCTGGAAAACAAGCGACATTCATCACGAGTGACAGCCAGGCCCTAATGCAATCTCGCTGGAGCCATGAATTGCAAATGCACTGCAGGGAGGAGGCGGCTTCATGGGGGGGGGGGGTGGGGGGAGGGGCGGGGGGCAGGCCTGGGCCCCTGGGGGCTGCCGGCAGAGGGACACTGAAGACCCAGGACCCCAGGCTCCCGCCCGCAGTCACACCGCCAGGCCCGCCACCTCAGGGCCCGGGGCCGCGGGGAGGCGGGGGCCAGGATGGGGCTCCAGAGTGGGTGGAAGCGGGCCCAGAGCCTGGTGACTCAGAGCCCGCTCTGTCCCTCGCTGAGAGGCGCAGGGAAAAGCTAAAACACCAGGCAATTAACCGGAGCAGTCAGGTGAGCGGGCGGGGCGCCGGGCGGGGCACCTGCCTGGCACTCAGGAGGAATGATGCCCCAGGGCCCAGCCAGCAAGCCTGAGACTGGGGGCGTCCTGCTCTGCCACCCTGGAGGGCTGGGGCCGGGCTCTGCCCTCACCCCAGACGACCCTGCCCCCCTCCCCGCTGGCCTCCTCCCAGCCGCCCACAGGGGAGCCTTCCGGGGGCGGGGGGCGGAAGGGTGCCACCGCATGTGTGTGCCCGGCACTTCCGGCTCTGCACCTACGACGCAGCTCTCTGCTTCCATCCTGTGCCCGGGCCACACGTGTGTGCCCGCCCGCTGCCAGCCCAGCACGGAGCCAGCGCGCGCAGGCCCACCTCTGGCACCGGGGTGGGTTGTGTTTTGGGTTCAGAAAAAAATTCCCCAAATGAGCTGCCCTGGGGCGCTTTTCCCTTCATTTTTCCTGCCCAGGTGTCTCTGAGGGAACCTCATTGTCTGCTGCGCATTCATTTGCGCTGAACTCATCTGGAAGTTTCTGGAAGTTTCGCAAGAGCTGTTTGATGTCCAAGGAGCCGCCCGTCACCCCCACCTCTCCCCACCTCTCCCCACCTCTGTAATGAGCCCTTCAACCCTTGGAGACCCAGAGCGGCCTGTGGGTCAAAGCCAGATGCGCGCCCCCCCCCCCCCCGGGGCAGGGGAGGAAGAGCTGGGGACGGGGGCTGAGCCAGTGGCATGGGGTGGGGAGGCTCTGCCCGGCTTGCCCCCCTATCCCGCGTGGGCATCTCTCAGCACCCCCTTCTCCAATGGCCCCAGCCCCTGCGGGGTGCAGGGCCCAGCTGTTGGGGTTCTGAGCCTCCCCCACTAATTAATGGGTGCCTGTGAGGGCTGGCCTAATCAGGCGCCCAAATTAATCTCAATTACAGCGATTTGGTAACTGCGGTGCTAGCCAGCTCCACCGAGCTGGGGTTTCGTCACCGAGAATGGGGAGCCGGAATAGCTCAGCCCCGATGTTATCAGCGGGGTGGAGGGAGGGGGAGCTGGGAGCGGGGTTGAGGTACCCAGGGCAGCCTGCCTTTATCAGCCCCATCCAATCAGTCCGCTCCAGCTCATGCTCACACTGGCACCCCGGCCGGGGCCCCTTCCCTGCTCTGAGACAGGAGGAGGCTCCCGGTGGATCTCGGGCTGCCTGACTCTGTTTCCACGTCACCCCCGGCCCAGGGCCCGTCAGCCCTGAGCCTGGAGGGAAGGCTGGGGAGCTGAGTGGGGCCCAGACGCATGTGGCTCTGGAGCTCCGGGCTGGGCAGAGTCCCAGGTCCTGGAACCCAGGGTCCAGCTGGGCTGCGCCCCTCTGGCCATGGCGAGGCTGGGAGGAGGACGGGGGCTGAGACTCCTCCGAGCTGGCAGCTCACTGCCCTGCCATTTCCCCATCCTGTCCCAGCCAGCAGCACCGGTTGGTTAGCTCCCTACTGCTACCCGCCGGGCAGGGCCGGGCTGGGATTATTCACCCATTTTACAGAGGGGGAAGTAGAGGCCCAGCGAGGAGACTCGGCTTGCTCAGTGAGCCAGGCAGGAGCCAGCGCTCTAGCCAGGCTGCAGGACTCCTGGCCCGGTGCTCTTCCGACAGAATACATCTAAGAAATACACACCCCACCAACTCCAGCACCCCCACCTCTCATCACACACCCCAACACTCAGGTCTCCCCATGAGCCTCCAGTTGTCCCAACCCAGTGCCATGGACTCATTTGTTCTGAGCCTCAGTTTTCTCATCTGTGAAATGGGGTGAAAATGAGGATGTATGCTCCCCGGCCACTCCCACCTGCTAACGCTGGTGCCCATGGGAGGCACTGATGGTGGTCTTTATCGGTAGCCCTGGTGGGCGGGGGGGGGGGCTGCACCGGCACCAGGAGCTCCTCCTCTGCGCCCCAGCAATGGGACGGCTCCCTGTGACATCTCCCAGGGGCGGGGATGGCTCTCTAATGGGGCATCCAGGCAGCAGAGGCGCCGCCCACACCCACAGCTGAGCTTCATTCATCTGTTCCTTGGAGCGCCGAGGGGCGCCCGGTCACCTCCCGGTCGGCCGGGGGGTGGGGAAGGCCCCGGACACGTGAATGAATGAATCAGGCCCAACCTCCCACGCAGAAGACACTTAACGAGGCGTAAGCCAATGATACTCTCCCTCCTCTGCCTCCCTCCACCCCAGCCTCGGGGGTAAGGGCCGTTCTGCATCCACGTCTGCCACCCTTGTCAGTGCCACCTGGGTGACTCCTACCCACTCCACCCCTCAGCTCAGGGCCTGGTGTGCCAGCAGGGAGCGGCCCGGAGCTCGGGATGGGGGTCCCTACCAGTGCCCACAGCCTGTCCCCACCCCCGCCGAGGCCACCCCGCAAGGGAGCAGGTGCCCCGGGAGCCCTCCCGCCCGCCCCCCGCTTCCCGCCAATGCTGTGGCAGGATGATTGATTTTGCGGGAAGATGCCGGGGCGCCAGGGGTCCCCACTCCATTTGCTTGTGGCTGGGAGTCAAAGCTGGTCCCTCTGGGAGGTGTGAGGTGCCCTTCGGCGGCTCAGCCTGGTTATGTGGGGGCCGGGAGGGCTCTTTGGGGGCTTTCCCAGAGAGTCCAGGGCCCTGTGGGGACCTCTGACCCCTCGGGCTCCCAGGAGGCCCCCCGCAGAGGACGTGGCTGACTCCACTCAGGGACCAGTTACCCCGGGAACGTGCGTGTGTGGGGAGGGGTGGCCTCCTCAGCCCTCCCTCGCTTGTTCGGAATTCCCAGCCCCTCCCTGGGCGGGGCGGGGAGGAATGGGGGTGAGGTTGTGCCCATGGCCCTGGCAGACGCTTGCCTGGCTGGGACTCCAACCCACAGGGCCAGGCCCAGGGGCCCAGAGCTCCCAGCGGCCACTCGAGTGCCAGGGGTTCCCGCGCCCAGAGCCACACACACTGCCAGGGTAGCATGGCGTGTGAACACATACAATACCTGACACTCAGCCCCCGTTAACATCGCATGTACTCCCAGCTGCTGGCGTTCATGGACACACACACACACACACACACACACACACACACTGGGATTCACAGGGACAGAGCTCCTCAAGGCATCACACCCACAAAACTGAGTGTTTCACAGGGGTGCACACTGTCGCAGGAATGCACCCAAGAAAACATGGCAGGAATGGTCCCAGCCGCCCCCTCACCCCCCGGCCACCCCCTCATCCAGCCCAGTCCTGGGCCTTCGGTGATGAGAAGGGTCCACGGTGGTCAGAAGCGGGCGGAGTCTTCCTGTCTCTCGGGGAGAGAGGGCACACGGAAGCCCGGGAAGAGGGTGGCTCAGCTGCGTGACTCAGCAGCACGGACCCGGGAAGCAGCCTGTGCCCGGGATGCTCCAGAGAAACAGGCCGGTGCCTCCCCGGTCGCCGCCGTCTCTGCGCTCCGGGCCCGCAGGGATGTGCTCGGAGGAGCAGCTCTCTCCAGCGTGCCCCGGGGAGGGCTGAGAATCCTGGGGCTTTTGGAGGAGGAGAGGCGATGGGGTCTTCAGAAAGGAGGGAGCAGGAGTCAGGGGATGGGCCCTGTGAGGCCTGGGTTAGCTGGGTGTCTGGACTTGGGAGCAGAGGGCAGGAAGGAGGGGGTCTTGGGGCAGCTTCCCAGTGGGGCGTTGGCAGGGTTCCCTGGGTGGTATGTGAAACCCGGGGGACCCCTCAAAGCCAGCCTCGCGTCCAGGGACCTTGCAGGTCTCCTGGGAGGACAGATCGCTTCTCTCATCCAAATACAACCCTGAAATCATGGGGGCATCAGTGACCCCCCCGAACCCAATCTGGCAACTCATGGCCGGTTGGGTTGGACTCAATGCAGAGGAGGGCCATTGCATGTGGACACAGGCTCAGGGAGGGGTCCAGAGGCAGCCCCAGGCCCAGGCTCCATCTCCTGTCCGGGGAAGCTGAAGTCCCGGCACAGCCCTCAGAGGCCCAGAGCGGGGAAGGGGGCGCCGAGCTCCCCCAGGGCCACCTCACCCCAGGGGTTCTCATGAGCTCCTGCGCAGCCAGGGGCCCCCGCTTGCCGATTGAGAGCCACCTGGGTGCCCCAGGAAACACCCTGGAGCGGGCTCGCTCGCTCGTCCTCCCTTCACCCTACCATTGTCAAACGTGCCTGCCCCACGGAACCCCCCTTTCAAGGATCACCTCTTAGCACGCGGTGGGACCAGCTGCTGGAAAACTGACCTAAATCTTTCAAACCCCCTTCCCCCGATTACTCAAGCGTTTCAGCTTCCGTGCTCATTGTCAGAAGTCTGGAGAACATCAGACACAGACGTGATGGTTTAGATCTTTCAATACCTCGCCACCCAGAGGGAGCTCCCCCTGCTAACATTTTGGTCCGTCTCTTTCCAGTCTTTCTTCTTCTTCTTCTTCTGGGACCGTGAAGGAGTGTGTAAAAAATTTACATCGGGGTTGTAGAGTTTTGCACCTTGCTTTCCCCCCTGCATTTTTATAAACCACTTAATCCACGGGAAAGAAGGTAGGTACAGTTTAAAGAACAATAGTAAAACAAGCCACCCGTTACCCAGGACTCGACTTGAAGAATTATGTCCTGCTTTCTCCCTGTCCCAGGCCATTAAATATTCCTTGAGAACTTGAGTTTTAATGGCCGTCAAAGGGGTGTGCCATACCTTATTTAACGAATCCCGTTGTCTTAGAAATTTAGATTGTTTCCAATGTTTTACTATTAAAAGAACGCTGTGATGAACGCTACCATATGTAAATCTTTGCCCATAATCAGAGCACTCTCTGACTCCTTGCAGGGAGAGAAGGAGAATGACAAGGCCGATGTTTAAAATAGTAAGAGCCGCCGTATCTCAAGCACGTCTTTGTACAGTGGCTCTGTATGCATTCATTAGCTCACTGACGTGTACAACTCCGCCTGGTGAGTATCACTCTCATTCCCATTGCACAGAGGAGCCGCTGAGGAGCAAGGAAGCTAAGCAAATGCACCAAGTCACGTGACAGTAAGTGGCCAACCTGGTCTTCGACCATCAACAGCCTGGCTCCAGAGCCTGAGCTTTTTAAAAAAATATATATTTTATTGATTTTTTTTTTACAGAGATGAAGGGAGAGAGATACAGAGTTAGAAACATTGATCAGCTGCCTCCTACATACCCCCTATTGGGGATGTGCCTGCAACCTTAGGTACATGCCCTTGACTGGAATCGAACCTGGGACCTTTTCAGTCCCCAGGCCATGCTCTATTCACTGAACCAAACCGGTTTCGGCAAGCCTGAGCTCTTAGCCATAGGCCATGCTTTGGTTTGTTCGTTCAACAGTATTAACTGAGCACCTGCTATGAACCAGGCACTATCAGATGAGAGGTACACGGCCGGGAACCTGTCCTGCCTTCCCGTTGGGGAGATAGACAGTAAACCGTTAAGTGAAATCTTTCCGTTGTTGGAAGATGGTAAGTCTGGAAAAAAAAATTTAAAAAAGCAAGAGAGAGGGAATGCAGAGATGGTGTGCAGGACTCCTGAGAAGGAGACATGAGATCACAGTTTTATTTATTTATTTTAATATTCTATTGACTTTTTACAGATAGGGAGAGGGATAGAGAGTTAGAAACAACCATCAGCTGCCTCCTGCACCCCCCACCGGGGATGTACCTGCAACCAAGGTATATATGCCCTTGACCGGAATTGAACCTGGGTCCCTTGAGTCCGCAGGCTGACGCTCTATCCACTGAGCCAAACTGGAATCGAACCTGGGACTCTTCAGTCCACAGGCTGATGCTCTATCCAGGAGCCAAACCAGTTTCGCCTAGAGCATAGTTTGAAAGGAGGGGAGGGAAGCTACCCTGGGATCCCATGAGAAAATGCTCCAGACAGAGGGGCCTGCCGGTGCAAAGGCCTGAGGCCGGCGTGAGCTGACCGTCCAGGGACAGCCAGGAGGCGGGAGGAGCTGGAGCGGAGTGAGAGGAGGTGAAGCTGGAGGGATTGCGGAAGGGGTGCAGAACTTGGGGCGCTGAGGGCCACCGAGGGACGTTGGCTTTTCTCTGGGGGAGGCGGGGGCCTGAGGGTTCAGAGCAGAGCGGTGATGCGATCCAGCTTACACTGAGCGGGCACCGTTGGGCTGCTGGGTGGAGAATGTGTATTGGGGTGCAGGTGGCAGCGAGGAGGCCCTGTGACAGCTGTGGCTCCAGAGGATGCGGGCTCAAGCCAGGCTGGTCGTGTGGACAGAATCAACTTCCTCCTGAGCATATTTTGAAAATGGAGCCGAAACCGGTGTGGCTCAGTGGATAGTGTCGGCCTGCGGACTCAAGGGTCCCAGGTTCGATTCCCGTCAAGGGCATGTACCTTGGTTGCGGGCACATCCCCAGCAGGAGGTGTGCAAGAGGCAGCTGATGGATGTTTCTCTCTAACTGATGTTCCTAACTCTCTATTCCTCTCTATGAAAAAAAATCTTGGTGTTGGTTATCTCAGTGTCATTGTCCTCGCCCGGGGAGTGCAGACAGCTGTTCCCGGGAGGGCCCCGGGCGCCGGCACAGGTTGTGCCCACAGCGATGGGCACAGCCCGGGGCGTTTCGTTCTGGCCACAGGTCTGTCTAACTCAGCGACTTCCAACCTTTCACCCCGTGGCACACAGAGACTAATCACTGAAATTCTGTGGCACACCAAAAATGTATTTTTTGCCAATCTGACAAAAAAAAAAAGAAAGATATAATTTCGATTAACAAAAAGTAATGACTATAATAGAATCAGGGACATAGAAAGGGAGTGGACTGACAATTCTCAGGGGGAAGGGGGTGTGAGACTGGCCAAAAATCTTACGGCATGGGTGAAGACAGTGGCGGGGGTAAGGGTATGGGGTGGGGAGGAGAGTTATAGGGTAAAAAAAAAAAAAAAAAAAAAAAAGGAACACCTGTAATAATCTGAACAATAAAGATTCATTTTTAAAAAAAGTAGTGATAGTAATTACCTACCCCTTTTGCTCCAGAGTGGCATTTAATGTATTTGTTTTTTTTAATTGAATTTATTGGGGTGACATTGGTTAATAAAAGGATGTAGGTTTCAGGGTACAATCCCATAATACATCAAATGTATAGTCATCGCCCTTCCATCATCATTTATCCCCCTGTACCCTCTCCTACCTTCTCCTACCTCCCTTTCGCTCTAACAGTCACCTTAGAGTTATCTGTATCCATGAGGTTTGCTTTTCTTAATCCCTCACCGTCTTCACTCAGACCCCACGCCCCTCCTCTCTGACAGCTGTCAGTGTTCTGTCTGTGAGTCTGCTTCTATTTTGTTAATTTTATTCATTACCGTCTACATATAAGGGAATTCACGTGGTACTTGTCTTTTTCTGGCTGACTCATTTCACCCGGCATCACGCTCTCCACGTCCATCCATGATGTTGCGAAAGGCGAGACTTCCTTCTTTTTCATGGCCGAGTAGTATTCCATTGTGTCGATGGGCACTGGGGCTGCGTCCAAATCTCGGAGGTTTTGTAAATAACGCTGCAATGAGGGATGCATATACTCTTTCCGATGAGTGTTTTGGGTTCCTTTGGATACGTTCCCAGGAGTGGGATTGCTGGGTCATGAGGCAGTCCATTTTTTAATGTTTTGAAGGAGCTCCATGCTGTTCTCCTCCGTGTGCACTGTCTGCATCCCCCAGCAGCGCACGGGGCCCTTTCCTCTGCATCCTCGCCAGCGCGTGTCGTTTGCTGTTTTACGGAGGATAACCATTCTGACAGGTGTGAGCTGATACTCACTGTGGTTTCCCAAAGTGACTTTAAAAAAAAAATACATATTTTATTGATTTTTTATAGAGAGAAAGAAAGAGAGATAGAGAGTTAGAAACATCGATGAGAGAGAATCATTGATCAGCTGCCTCTTGCACACCTCCTACTGAGGGTGTGCCCACAACCAAGGTACATGCCCTTGACTGGAATCGAACCTGGGACCTTCCAGTCTGCAGGCTGCTGATGATCTATCCACTGAGCCAAACCAGTTTTGGCCCCAAAGTGACTTTTTAAAAAATCAGGTGCCTTTACTTGTGCATAAGGATTCGGGTACCAAGAATTAACCAATCAGATACAACTTCACTAGGATTATTCAACCAATAAGATGCAACTCTATTATACGCCCTATATCTCTATGGTTCAAGGCAGGGCGTTCACACCGGATGGCTGTTGTGTTGGCCGTTGTCATTTTTCACTTGACATTCTCGGGGGAAAGAGGTCAGTGCCCTGACTACCTAGGCGGGTATTGCTTGTTTTAAAACTTCTGTGGCACACGGTGGGAAATCCCTGGTGTAACTGTTAGCTTCTTCCCCCGGGTGGAGTCAGGGGCAGCGAGAGCGGGCTCCTCCTGTCCATCAGCCTCTCTCAGAGCCTGATTCCCACCCCCCGTCCCCCCTATCTAAGCCTGCCGCGGCCACCTGCCAGGCGGGGTGGCGGGCGGGGAGGTCAGCGTGTGCCCGTGGACGGATCGCCCGGGCAGAGTGAGCAGGATGTGGACATGGGTGTGTGCGCCCAGCCAGGGCTGTCGCCCCCAGGGAGCACCTCCTGGGCAGACCCAGGCCACCGGAGGGTACGACGGGGCACAGCCACGTCCCACGTCCCAGCGGAGTCCCTGTGCCTAACGGAATGCGTAGGTTCCCTCCGCAGATTAAACAACAAGTCTGACTATGGAACTGCCTTTTGGGTGAATTTAAGCTGGATGCTACTGACTGAGCCCCAGAGCCAGGACTTCCTCTCTCCCCTCTCCCCCTCCTCATACTCCCTCCCCATTTCCCTTCCTTCTCCTCTCCTCCTACCTCCCTCCCCCTTCCGAAACCCCCTTTCCATTCCCTCTCTCTCTCCCCTCCTTCCTCCATTCACCTCCCCCTGCACCTCCCCCCACACTCCTGTACACAGTGTCAGTCTGGGATTGGCCAGCCCAGCCTGGAGCAGGCAGGTGTGTTCTGTTTTCTCTCGTCCAGCCTGCCTACAGCTGGACAGAATGATATGTGGTGCACAGGTTTTTTTTGTTTTTGTTTTTTGAAAGCAGTTATACTTTAAAAAGTATATATTTTTATTGAAGTTAGAGAGAGAGGAAGGGTGAGGGGTAGAGAGATAGAAACACCGCCGAGAGAGGAACACAGATCAGCTGCCTCCTGCACACACACCCTCCCTCCTCCCACTGGGTACTGAGCCTGCAACCTGGGTCGACGCTCAACCACTGAGCCACATGGGCCGGACAAAAGTAGTTCTACTTTTATTTATTTATTTTTATTTTTATTTTATTTATTTATTTTAAAAATATATTTTATTGATTTTTCACAGATAGGAAGGGAGAGGGAGAGAGAGTCAGAAACGTCGATGTGAGAGAAACATCGACCAGCTGCCTCCTGCACACCCCCCACTGGGGATGTGCCCGCAACCAAGGTACATGCCCTTGACCGGAATCGAACCTGGGACCCTTCAGTCCGCAGACCGACGCTCTACCACTGAGCCAAACCGGTTTCAGCAGTAGTTCTACTTTTAGGGAAGGCACCATCTCCTCACTGGCGAGGGGTTGTTGGAGCTGGAGGCAGCCCTGCCCTTTCTAAGGAGACAGATGTACAGACAAGCCTGGGGCTCCAGGGAGAGGTTTGAGCTGTAGAGATAAATTTGGGAATTGTCGGCATATATTGGTGTTTGAAGAGCCACAGCACTGGGCAGGGGGGAGGCAGGGAGGAGGGCCACAGAGGGAGGAGAGTCCGTTGAGAATTCTGAGCCTCTGGTGCCGCAGAGCCGGGAAGTAGCAGCCAGGGAGAAGGGGGAGAAGCGGATGAGGGCGGAAAGGGTCTGAGGAGGATGGAGAGCACCTGGATCCAGCGTGCGGGTGGGACCAGGACACCGACTGCCGAGAACTGACCACTGGGCTTCCCCACACGGAGTCACTGGTGCCCTGGACTAGAGCAGTTGTGTGGGTTCCAGAGAGAACGGCAAGAGCCCGGCCGGTGTGGCTCGGCGGCTGAGCATCAACTTATGAACCAGGAGCTCACGGTTTGATTCCCGGTCAGGGCACAGGCCTGGGTTGCGGGCTCGATCCCCAGTAGGGGGCGTGCAGGAGGCAGCCGATCCATGATTCTCTCTCGTCATTGGTGTTTCCATCTCTCTCTCCCTTCCTCACTGAAATCAATAAAAGCAAAATAATAATATATTAAAAGAGAGCATTGGAAGAGAGGTGCCTCTTTTGAGGAACCTTCTTGGTCAGGAGCAGAGGAGGGTGGCAGTGGTGGGGGTGGGGTGGGGAGGAGGGAGCAGTGTGAGCAGGAGAAGGAGGAGGCTGATGAGCCAGAGCAGGAGGTGGGGAAAGCTGCCGGCCTGAGGCAGAGCTCACAGGTGGGGCATGGGGCTGGTGCCCAGCGGCAGATGGCAGCCGTAGATGGGGAGAGCCGTGCTGCCACATGGCCCATCAGAAAACTTCCCGTCCCAGACCCAGACCCCCACCCAGAGCGGCGTTGGAGGGGGCCTGCAGGTCCCACACCCACTTCTTTTTACTCCTCAGCGGCTTTTTAGAGAGGGTGGGAGAGAAAGGGAAAGACAGGGAAACGTCGACGTGAGAGAAACCCATGGATTGGTTGCCTCCTGCAGGCAGGACGAGGGCCCGGGCCGGGGAGGGAAGAGGTCCTTGCCCAAAGGTGGGGTGGGGGTAGTTCTGCCAGTTTTGCCTTCTGACTAGCTTTTGCGTTTATTCCCTCTTGGTAGGTGGGCCAGGGCCCTCAGGAAGGTGCGGTCCAGGGAGGGGCCCCCTAAAGACGCACAGACACCTGGGGAGACCAGTCCATTGCCCCCGTCACTAGACCAAGCGCCAGCTTTCCTGGGAGCAGCTCCGGGCCGGCGCAGGAAGTGCACAGGTGGGTGCTCGGCCAGGTCCGGGGGTCAGCAGGGGAGGGGCCAGGTCTGGGGGGGTCAGCAGGGGAGGGGCCAGGTCCGGGGGTCAGCAGGGGAGGGGCCAGGTCTGGGGGTCAGCAGGGGAGGGGCCAGGCCTGGGGGTCAGCAGGGGAGGGGCCAGGTCTGGGGGGGGGGCGATCAGGAGGGCTTCCCCAGGAATCTGCTTCCGAGCTGAGAGCCAGAGTGAGCGGGTTCAGTTCGGTGAGAAGCGATGGGCAGGCAGGTGTCCCTGTGAGGGCACAGCACGTGCAGAGGCTCAGAGGCTGGGGAGCCCAGAGGGCAGAGGGCACCAGCTGTGAGCAGGGAGCTACTGGGGAGCTGGGCTTCCAGGGACCTGCAGCCAGGGGGGTGGTCAGGGCCTGCCCCCCCTCTCGGCCCACACCCCGCCTGCCCGCCCGCCCGCTGCAGGGGCGGCCTCTGCGGAGCCAGCGGCCGCCCGCCCGGTGGTCCCAGGCCGCGGGCACCTAATGGGCTGAGCCAGTTCCGGGGAGTGGTCCGGCGGCTAATGTGCGGTCGCCCCGCCCCAGGCAGCTGGTGCCCCCGCGGCGACCCCGGGCGATCGATACGCATCAGGCGGCGGCTGGAGGGCCCTCCCCGGGCGCCTCTGACGGCCGCCCTGGGGCTCCCGCTGGGGGGCGGGGTGCGGGCTGGGGGGTGGAAAGGGGGCCCTCCGGGTCCTGGGGCTTCCAGCCAGAGCCAACCGGCTTCTCTCCGCTGCTCTACGCTCCCCCCATTCGCCTCAATCTCTCTTTGCCCCCCTCTGGCTCCCTGTCCCTGTCCATCCTGTCTCCCCCAAAGCAGCGTCTGCATCTCTCACTCCCTCCCGGGCTGACTGGTCATGCGCCCCCCGAGGGAGGCTGTGGACAAAGCAGGGGCCTTGCCACCTCCGCAGGCCCGGGCTCCCCTTTCCTGCTCCTCTGTGGGCTGGGAGCCTGGAGTCCATCCCCGTGACCCCTTTGGGGACCAGGCCAAGGCCAGCCAGCTTAGGGGCAACACCTCAGGAGCACCCCCAAACCCTCAGAAACCAAGATAAATATAACTTCTTAAAACACGGTATTTTCAAAAGCAAACTTAGTCAAAGCACCCGTGGCAGGGGCAGGAATACAACACTCTAAGGACAGGATCGGTGACTGCTCAGTGAGCCACCCTGCAGCCCGGGCCGAGCACACACCAGGACCGCCGTCCTGTCTGCATAACTGTGACGGCTTGTCCACTGCGGGCTGTTCACGGCGATTTTGAAGGAGGCGGAGGCGGAGCGAGGATGCCGGGACTGTGGGCGAGGCGCCACACCCAGGACTCGGTTGACTAGTGAGAAAACACCAGCGGCCAGCACCTCAATTATCCTTTCTATCCGGCAGCTTTATTGGGGTGTCATTCACACAGGGCACAATCCCCCCGTTTAGCGTGTCCAAGGCAGTGGTTTTGGTATGGTCAGAGTTGGAATATTCTCCTCACGCCCAAAAGAAGCCCTGTGCCCGCTAAGAGCTGCTCTCCCTCAAATGGCCCTCCTTCCCCCAGCCCTGGGGCAGCCACCAATCTTGCCGTCTGTGGATTGCCTATTCTGGCTATTTCCCGTGAATGGAACCATGCCAGGTGTGGGCTCTTGTGTACGGCTCTTTCATGATAGTATTTTCATCCTTATGGCAGCGCGGGTGAGAATTTTATTCCTTTAGCCAGGACCGGTTTGGCTCAGTGAATAGAGCGTCGGCCTGCGGACTGAAAGGTCCCGGGTTCGATTCCGGGCAAGGGCATGTATCTTGGTTGCGGGCACATCGCCAGTAGGGGTGTGCAAGAGGCAGCTGATCGATGATTCTCTCTCATTGATGTTTCGAACTCTCTATCCCTCTCTCTTCTTCTCTGTAAAAAATTAATAAAATATATTTAAAAACAAAACAAAAAAACAAGAGAATTTTATTCCTTTATACCGCCGTGTAGTATCCCGTTGTATGCAGCGTGGTACTCATCCATCCATCCATCCATCCATCAGTTGATGGAGATTTGGGTTGCCCCCACCTACATTTTGGCTATCATGAATAACGCTGCCATGAATATTCACTTACAAGCTCTTGTGCGGACATGTGTTTTTATTTCTCTGGGGTGTCCACCTGCAGTCGGACTCGTGGGTCCGATGGAAAGTCCACGTTTAACTGTTTGCAGAACTGCCAGGCTGCCTTCCAAAGGGGCTCTCCCATCCCCCAGTGATGTCTGCAGGCTCCGGTTCCTCCCAGCTTCACCGGCATTTGCTCTGATCCACCTTCTTGATGAAAATCTTCCCCGGCTGTGGGAGGTGGTTTTGATTGACATTTCGGTGGTGGCTGGTGAGGCTGAACATTGCTCTCACATGCTTTGTCTGGACATTTGTCCGTCTTCTGCAGAGAAATGTCTGTTCCAACCCTTTGCCCATTTTTTCAAATGTCTTGCTTATCTCTCATATACATGGCACCAGGCCGTATTTATTTATTTATATTTTATTTTTAAAATATATTTTATTGATTTTTTTTTTTTTATAGAGAGGAAGGGAGAGGGATAGAGAGCTAGAAACATCGATGAGAGAAAAACCTCGACCAGCTGCCTTCTGCACACCCCCCACTGGGGATGTGCCCGCAACCAGGGTACATGCCGTTGACCAGAATCAAACCTGGGACCCTTCAGTCCGCAGACCGATGCTCCATCCACTGCGCCACACCGGCTTCGGCCAGGCCGTGTTCATTGTTCCGAGCGCTCCTCTGCCCCTGGCAGTCTGCCTCAGGAGCCTCCCGGGCTGTCACAGAACACACTATCGCTCAGCAGCTTATGTTGTGACCATTGTCGGGCAGAAATAAATACATAAATAAAGATATTCCATTGTTGCTTATTTATTTATTTTTTTTTTAAATTGCTGAGTGTGAACTTTAGATATATGATGACTGGCTATTTTCACCATCTTTTGTGGCATGTCTGTCTCTAGCATTTGCCCATTTTTCTAAGGGACTGGGCGTACGTTCTGGCTGGAGGTCATTTTTCTTCCGGCCTGTGGCTGGGCGTTGGTCACGGTGAAAGGTTACGTACTGATGTTGTTCAAAGAGGGTAACCCTCTTCTTTTTGGACTCCTGGGTCTCCTGCCTTGTTCTTCCTACCCCAGGGCCGTGAAAACATTCTCCTCCCATATTTTCATGTTAAAAAAAGTAAGTGGATGGAAAGAGATAGCTTGGCTGTGATGACAATAAAGAAATGAAGTAAATTCTTGTTAATTAATACACCTAACGCAGTCTCAATGGAATTCTCCATATACATTTTTATCCCACACGATAGTCTACTTGTAGAGTCCATATAAAAAAAATGCACAATAATATTGGAAAAAATTTTTTTTTCCAAAGGTGAACAGCTCTCTCGGTTGGCAAAACACACGATAGAGTCATCGTAATTAAAACAGTGTAGCATCGCCACGAGATTTGATAGCTCGATCGATGGAAAGGAACAGGCCCATTTTGATATGAAAGTTTCGTTTGTGATAAAGGTGACATTTCGGATAAACAAAATCCAATAAATGGTCTTGGTTCAAATGGCTATCCATTTGGTGGTGAATATTTATGCATTTCCCCATCCAATATTTATGAACGCCTAATATATGCCGGGCACCACGCGTGTGGACGCTGGGGCGGGGCCGCGGACAAAACAGACAAAAGGATGGAAATTCCTGGCTTCGCGGAGCCGACATTCCGATGGGAGAGGCAGTTAATTAATAAATAAACAGGTTCATTATCTAATGTATCAGAGAGACGGGAGTGGTGGGGGAGCAGGGAGAGACATGGCCATTTAAAACAGAAAGCTGAGCAAAGGCTTCATTTAAAAAAAAAAAGGCGATATTTCAGCAAAAACTTGACAGAGGGAGGGTGTGTCCATAGGAAGGGCTTCTGGGCGAGGGAACCCAGTGCAAAGGCCCTGAGGCAGGAACACGCGTGTCTGTGTGTCTGTGAGCTCTGTTACACGGACTCGAACTTTCTCCCTGAGGGACTTGGGAGGGATGGAGGGGTTGTGAGCAGAGGTTGAAGCTGGACCCCTCTGAAGCTGCCCACGGTGGTCACGGCAAGGGCAGGCGTGGAGTCCAGGGCGGAGGTGGCTGCCTCTGAATTGTAGCTTGGGCCAGGGGGCAGCAGGGGAAGGAGGGGAGTGGTGAGATTCCGGGTGGATTCTGACGACAGAGCAGAGTTTGCTGATAATCTGGGGAGTTGGGGTGGGGGAGGAGTTGGGGTGGGGGAGGAGTCACGGGTGCTCAGCTGAGCCTGGGAGAATGGAGGGCCGGGAGGTGAGGCCGGAGGCTGTGGGCAGAGCGGGTGTAAGGGGAGGCCGGGAGCTCAGCTGAGGACTGGGGAGTGGGAGATGCCTGTTAGACATCCCGATGGAGATGCTGAGCAGGAGTGAGTGCTCAGTCCCCAGTGAGGAGGTGAGGAGAGAGCTGGGCTTGGCAAACGCCCTGGAAACGGCCAGTGGCGAGACCTGCGCTGCCCAGGACAGCAGCCTCCAGCCACACGTGTCCGCGGGGCCCTTACAGTGCGGCCGGTCCCATGGGGATGTGCGCTCAGTGAAAAGGACTCGCTAGATCTCAAAGGCTTTGGGGGAAGCAGGTAAAACAGCTCACCAATGATGTTTTTTATGCTGATACGCTGGAGTGATATTTGGGGTATCTTCAGCTGGACAAAATACAGTATTTAAGTCAATTTCCCTTTTAAGAAAACGTGTCTGCCAGACATTGTCTCTTTGCCCGGGAGGCCTGCGTGCTATTTCCGCCGGACAGCGCGGGTCTGAGCGGGAGAGGTCAGCGCGTGGCCGAGAGGAGGCCCCGGGATGGGCCGTGGCCCCCGGGGTGAGGAGGGTGAGGAGGGTGAGGAGGGTGAGGAGGGAGCACAGAGAAGGCGGAGGAAGCAGGAGAGCGGGGTCTGCCTGGGGAACCGAGCGTGGCAGGGAGGAGGGCGCTCGTGTGGCCAGGACTGCTCAGGGGCCGAGGGGAGGCCGAGGGCTAACCACGGAAATTAGCAACACCGGATCCGGAGGGCGAGCGCACTGCATTCATAGGAGACTGGCGAGTTCCTACAACGTGCAGTGGCGGGAGGCACCGCAGGGAACAAGGAGGCTGGTCCCTGCCTGCCTGAGGGCGTGTGTGTGGGGGGAGCAGGGGGTGGGGGTGATGTGCTGGGGGAGGGTCCTTGCCACCTGGGGTGAAGTTGAAGGAGGACAGTTGGAGAACCGGGAAAGGCTGTGTCCCGAAGACCCCAGAGGAATGCCTGCCCACGGATCGAAAACCTGATCCTTGGATCCGGAGCTCCCCCCACGACCCCCGGCTACGAGCCCAGGCGAGGGCTTCGCAGGGGCAGAGTCCTCACTGCATTCCTGCAAGGGGCCAGGGCTTAACCCCAAGGCTATCTGGCCTCAAAGCCCGTGCCCCCGGTCGCTCTGCGCACTGCCCCGGTGCCCACGGGCGCAGGGGCAGCTGTGACAGGCTCTTCTCTGCGGCCGCTGGGAGCTCTTGGGCTCCAGAGCGCAGCCAGCCAACTGCTCTGGAGCCACGTATTCCTCCGGTTCCTGGAGGTGACGCCCTTGGGCCTCAGTTTGCTCATCTGTAGAATGGAACCAATAAAACGGAGCAGCAGCACGTTAGCAACTGAGCGCACCCCCTGTTGGGGGCAGAGTTAGACTGGGGGCTCAGCCCGGACCACCCAGCGGCAACTGCTGTGGACACGGACTGGAGGGGAGGGTGGGCAGAGGGCCCGGCTGGGAGCTCACCCGCAGGGAGCGAGGCCACTGGAGCAGGCTTGGCCTCTGAGTCCTCCCTGGCCTCTGTCCTCCGCAGCTCTGAGCCCGTCCCGCTGCCCCTGAAGGTCAGGCCCTCCCCCCGGCCCCCTCCTGCCTCCGCCTGTCTCCTCCACTCTGGATAAACAGCACCTCCGCCCGCCTGCCTCCTCCATCCCTCACGCTTCACCAGAATTAAATTCATCATTCATTTTTTATGGTTTATACATGGTGTAATTTATGTTTTCAAATATATTGAGGTCACACTTTGGCAGAAAAAAAGTATTTCACATTGAAATTGAAGGCATGTGTGTTCCATTAAACGGGGATGTTTGGGCTAATTTTAAAAGGCTAAAAGTAGTAGAAAGTAACATTAAAATAAAATTTGAGAGATGTAATTACCCCTAATCGCACCATAAAATAATCAATACCGCATTCCATTATTTCTGACTTCCCTGGTTATAGCTTTTTTTGTTAAGCTCTTGAATATTGATGAGGTGAAAGGGTCGCGTCTCCTGGAGGAGGTCTGATGGAGGTGGAATTAAGGTGGCGTCCTCGCCCATCATCCCTCGGAGATGGCTCCTTCTCTGCTCGAATCCCCGAGGGGAGCCCAGGCCCCGGGGTCGGTGAAGTGGTCTCCGCTCCAGTTCTTCCCACGCGGGGCCTGGGGGCAGGCCCCGGGGAGAAGGGGCAGGCTGGTTGGCTCGGCTTATATTTTTGGAGCACTGACCGTGTGCCACGCTCTGCGCAAGGCACGGGGACACAGCAACTCGTTTCACTCTTAAAACAGCCTTCTGCAGTGGGTGTCGGTCAGAGTCCCATTTTACAGATGGGCACACTGAGGCTCCGTGGGGCAAAGTCAGTTACCACGGCGCGGAGCTGGGATTTGCACTCCTGTCTGTGCTCTTGCCACTGTCTGTGCCACATCCCGAGAAGGCCGGCCTCCGGCTGGGAGGCAGGCTGAGGGACGGGGATGCCAGCGGAAAGGAGCCGGGGTGCGGAGCCCCCTGGCTGAAGAGAACTCGGTGCCAGCCTCACAGACCGCCGACACTGGCCACAGCGGCGTGGGGTTAGCCTGGAGGCCTCTGGTTCCCTTTGGGGACCCTCTGCCCCTTCTCTTCTCGAGCCGCCGTGTTCCCGCCCGTAGGTGGGACATGAGAACTGCCCTCCTAAGCGTGTGGCGTGAGGGGCCCGTGCTGAGCACCGCGCCAAGCACGTGGGAAGTGCCAGTCTACGGTGGCTATGAAGGCACTGGGGACGCTCATGAAGTGGTCCCGTCTCCCCCTGGGCCTCAGTTTCCCCGTCTCCGAAAGGCCCTCGGTGGGGCGCCTGCCCTGGACCGTGAGGCCTCGTCTCGCTCCCACCTTGTGCTCTGTGACCCACGTGCCGAGGTCCCGCCCACAGAGGAGTGAGTGTGAGTGTGTGTGTGAGCGTGTGTGTTTGTGTGTGTGTGTGTGGGACAGCCCACACGGGGCCCTTGGCCGGCCACCTCCCACGGGGTCACTCCTGAGGGCTGCTCCCCGCCCGCTTCCCCCCCGTCAGGAACCCGCCCCCCTTTAAGCTGCCGACGGTTTCCCCGGGCTCAGGGCTGGCCCCCGTGGAAGCCTGTCTCTAATGAGAGCGCCCAGGCCGTCCTCCGGGCCCTGGAGCTGGGGGTGGCGTCTGCACGCCCGCACGCCCAGCACGGGTGGACACCCTAACACCTGCTGCCGGAATATCCTGACCCAGAACCACGCAGCTCCCCACCCAGAATGCAGACCACACCTGTGCTTTTCACAGTGGCTGGAAGGTGGCAACAGCCAACCCGAACGCCCAGCGATGGATGGATGGATGGGTGGATGGATGGATGGATAAACAAAATAGGGTACGTCCATGCAAGGCAATATTCTTTAAAAAAATAAATAAATAAAAAATATATATATATTATTGATTTTTTTACAGAGAGGAAGGGAGAGGGATAGAGAATTAAAAATATCCATGAGAGAGGAACATCCATCAGCTGCCTTCTGCACCCCCCACTGGGGATGTGCCCGCAACCAAGGTACGTGCCCTTGACTGGAATCGAACCTGGGACCCTTGAGTCTGCAGGCCGATGCTCTATCCACTGAGCCACACTGGTTAGGGCCAAGGGGATATTCTCCCGCCATTCAATGGAGCAAGCCACACACGGATGGACCTTGGAGACATGTTCCCAGTGGAAGAGGCAGAGGGCGCAGGACCCGTCCCCATGAGGGACCTGGGACAGACCACTTCCTCCGCCCGGAAGTGAGCGGTGGTTCCCGGGAAACGGGAGTGAATGTTTAATGGGCACGGAGTGGGCAAACCCAGGACGGGCACCTCCAGGAGGCAGAAGGCCGATTAGTGGTTGCCGGAGGGCTGGGGAAATGGAGAGTGGCCGCTTAATGGGCATGAGGTTTCTTTCGGGGGATGAGGAAGCTCGGACCCTGGGAAGCCGGCTAAGACTGGAAATGGACTCGCTGCCACTGGCCAGGACCCTGGAAGATGCTAGCAGCAGCAACCCGTGGGCGCTGCGCGTTTTAACCCCACAAAGAGCCGTCTGTGAGCCCAGCCCGGCCCCGCGTGGGCCCAGCCCGCCGCGGGAGGCTGTGGGCCGGCCCCGCCCCAGCACTTTGGGAGCCGGGACAATGGGGAGCTGACGAGCAGCGCGCGCTGTCATTACCATTAATAATAGACAACAATAGAGTGTATTTTTAAAACTTTCCCTAATGGAGGTTCCCAAGCAGCAACAAAAACACTCCGATTACCCACCGGTCCCCTCAAGATGCCGACACACGAGGGCCACGTGGGCCGCGGCAGATGCTTCCTGGCATCTGGGCAGTGCCCTCCACCACCTCCCCAGCTTTTCCCAGAGGCACCCGGGGCAAAGGCCGGGGGGTGGGTGTGGGGGGGAGGGCTCCCGCAGCCTCCTGATCCTGGCCAATGCCTGGGCTCCTTGACTCGGTTTCCCCCACAGGTGCCCATTTTCTGTCTGCCCGTCCGGAGGGGTGTAAGGAAGGGGCACAGATCCTGGCGTCGGAGTGGCCTGGGCCGTGCTGACCGCAGTGGACACTCTGGTGTCTGAGACGGCCTGCGGGGACCATCCGTCCTCTGATGTATTTCAGAGGGGACCCGTGGCATGGATCGCACAGTGCGATGGGGGAAGGGGAGTGGGGAGGGGGGAGGCTCAAGATCTCTCAGCAAAGCAGCTACAGGACAGGGACCGGTGCTCCTGGCGGCCGGGGCACTGTCTGTGTTTTCATACATTTCATGCAGCGGTGCAGCGAAGGCAGAGCAGTGACCGCTCAGACTCCGGGGGCAGGGGGACCTCCCTGCAGGGACCCCGAGGCCAGGCAGCTCGCCGGCTTCCCCTCGCCTCAGCTTCCCCGTCTGTCAAGGGGAGCGAGGACAGCACGCCCCTCATCAGCCGGGGAGAACCGGGGAGGGGAGGGGTGTGAGAGCTCGTCTGTCAAGGGGAGCGAGGACAGCACGCCCCTCATCAGCCGGGGAGAACCGGGGAGGGGAGGGGTGTGAGAGCTCGGCACTCTGCTGAGTAAGTGGCGACCATTATCTCGGAGATGAGGCCAAGCCCAGGCCTGTGGGGCCTCGCCCTCTCCAGCCTGCCTGGGGATCCCGGCCCAGGGCCACGGCTCTGATGTGGGGAGGCCCGTGCTGACGTCAGCCACACGCTCCTGGGCACTGGCTCACGTGCTTTGTGTGGCCCCGGTTGAGAGAGAGAGAGACTGTTGTCCCATTTTACAGATGGGGAGACTGAGGTCCGGGGAGGCAGAGAACTTGCTGGATGTGGGACTTCAAGGGCTGTTGCTTTTAAGCACCATGCAATGACTGAATTGGGGCGGGGGTGGTTGTGGGGGTCGCCCTGGGACAGAGCAAGGGTCCCTGCAGCCCTGCAGTCTCTGTGCACCTGTTGCTGGAGTGACGGCACGTGGGCCATCAATTCTCAAAGAGGTCAGAAGCAGGCCTGTGTGAGTCCCAGCTCATCCACTTACTGACCAGCTGGCCTCAGGCAGGTCGCTTCTTCCCCCGTGCCTCAGTTTCCCCACTTTTCAAGCTGGGGCTTCTACTGAGAAAGATCTCTAAGATCCCTCCAAGCACTGGCACTCCTGGAGCCGCCCACTGGATTCCCTCCTCCCTCCACCCTGTCACGCCTCATCCCAGCCCAGTGGTCGGCAAACTGGGGCTCGAGAGTCACAGGCGGCTCTTTGGCCCCTTGAGTGTGGCTCTCCCACAAAATACCACGGCCTGGGCGAGTCTCTTTTGAAGAAGTGGCGCTAGAAGAAGTTTAAGTTTAAAAAATCTGGCTGTCAAAAGAAACTTCAATCGTTGTGCTGTTGATAGGTGGCTCTGCTGACTAATGAGTTTGCCGACCACTGGCCTTCCTGACAGCCTTGCACACAGCCCCAGGCCCCGGTCAGCAGCCACATCGCAGGCGGAGGTAAGCCCATCCTTGGCCGGGAGATACCAGGGCGGAGGCAGCTGCCTCCGGAGGGCTCAGGCCTGGGCCTCCTCTGCCTCCTTCTCCCCAACATCCCCTTGTCCGGTCCTCCTTTGTGGTCAAGAAGGGCCCCCCCAGACCCGGCCAGAGGTCCCGGAGCCGCCCGGTGACCCCCGAGCCAGCCACAGCCTCCACCTGGGACATGTAATTGGTTTCAATCGACAACCAGCACAAGCAGGCTCTGGAAGGAAACTTCGGAAATGGAAGGGAGGCCATTAGGAAATTTACATTTGTGAATATGATGTTTAATTAGCAAGACCAATAAATTAATAGGAGCCTCTTGCTGCGGTTCTGGGTTCATAAAGCACCAGCCTCCGTCGGCGGAAGGAGAACACGGCAGCCCAGAGCCGCCCGGGGGCAGAGGATGGGGCCGCCGGCCCCATGCACTCTTCCTGCATCCCCGCCCATCCCTCCACGGAGTGGTGGGGGCGGGCAGAACGCAGGCCGCAGGGCCATGGAACCGGGAGGGTCTGAGTTCGTATCCCGGCTCAGCCCTTCGCTCTGTAGAGAAGTCCCCCGGCTTCTGAGCCCCGGTCCTTATCTGTCTGATGGGGGGGATGATAACTCCCACCTCGCAGGGCTGCTGGGAAGATGAAAGGAATTAACGCGGGGAAAAGTGCAGAGAACAGAGAGAAGCTGGCACAAAGTAAGTGTTAGTTATTACCGCTGCGCTGCTCCTCCTGTTATTATTATTAATGGGGCAGCGCACGGGGAGCACCTGGCGTGCAGGAGGGACTTGATGAATGCGGGGTGTTGTGGGCTTTTAATTTCTCTTTCCTGAGCCTCGCCCGCTCTGCTGGGCTCCTGGGCACCCGGGCTGGGCACTCTGATGGCACTTCAGAGTCACGGTCACCGCCCGGGGGGAGGCGGAGTCTGGCTGTCTGTCCTATGCCCGGCCAGGCCGACGGGATGTGTAAACGGACACAGGATGCTCAGCTCGGACGGGCGCCTCCCCAGCTTGCAGACAATCTATGGCTCCCGACGGATGTCAGGGTTTCGCTCAGGCTTCCCTCTGGCACTGCGCTGCCCCCTCGCCCCGTCCCCCCCCACTCCCCCACCCACCCCCGATCCGGCCACCCCATCGCCCGCCTCCCGGGCCTAAGGCCCCCTCCTGGGGAGCCCTTTCTGCCGATCAGCTTCTGCTTCCTCGTCAAGACCCAGCCCACCGAGCCCCCTCCGACTCCACTGGAGAGCGAGAGTCAGCCTGCGGGGCTGGCACCCGAGGACGGAGTCACCAGGCCTCCCCGTCCCTGACACCGCCCACCGCGGCGCCCAGGCCCCGAGACAGGGCCCTGCCCGTCCGCCCCTTCCAGGAAGCCGGTGCCCGGGCCACAGCTTGTCCTCAGACGCTCCGGGAAGGCACCTCCGTGGGGCCTGGAAGACCTGTTCCCCGGGCCTCCTCCCGGGCGGACCTGCCCACCTCTCCCGGCTCAGCCTCCTCCACCGGGTTGTCCTCGTCTGGCTGCCAGGTGTCTGTCCCTCTAGGTCCTGGCTCCGAACGGGGCTTTCCGCCTCTCACCCTCTCCGGGAACAGGGCCGGCTCCGCTTGGATGCATGAATAAGCAAGCGTAAATCAGGGAGGGAGGCTACACAGTGCCTCCTCTGAGAAGTCCGCCCTGACCGCCCTCTCCCATTGCATCGGTTTGTTGTCTATTTTCCCACCAGAGTGTCAGCTCTTCAAAGGCAAAGGCCTTTTTTTAAAAAAATATTTTTTACTGATTTTTTACAGAGAGGAAGAGAGAGGGATAGAGAGTTAGAAACATTGATGAAAGAATCATCGATCAGCTGCCTCTTGCACACCCCCTACTGGGGACGTGCCCGCAACCAAGGTACATGCCCTTGACCGGAATCGAACCTGGGACTCTTCAGTTGGTAGGCCGACACTCTATCCCCTGAGCCAAACCGGTTTCAGCAAGACCTTCTTGTGTTGCTTACCGTGGCCTTCCTGGCGCCTCCCCTGGAGCTTGTCACAGGGCTGTGCTAATAAGGGCTCACTGGATAAGTGAATGAGTGAATGAATGAATGAATAAATGAGTAAATGAAGAGTAGCTGAATGACTGAGCAAATGAATCAATGACGGACTGACTGACTGGAGGATGAATGAACAAAGGAATGAATGGACGTGCTTGTGAATGACAGATGGGAAGAGGACCTCGCCGGCTGGGGACAGAGCCCAGCTCCTCCGCAGTCCTGGCCTGCACCACGCTCTTGTTTCCCCAACTGTTCCCGAAGTTTATGCAAGGTGCACAGAAAGCACAACAAGAATTAAAGCAGACACAACAACAAGCAATTAATGGCGTTTCTAAAATGTGGCCCGTGCATGTGAATGAATGGGCGGTCACCGATTTAGTCACAGGAGCTCCCCGCCCTCCCCCATGCGCTCCGGGAGACGGAGGTGGGTGGTGGTGATTTTGCAGGGTGGGGCTCAGAGAGGCCAGGGGGCCCTCCTCTTTCTCACCCTCTTTGCTCAGCCCGAGCTCCCCAGGTCCAAGGAGAAGGCGAGGGATGGTGGGTGGAAGCCCACAGGGGGAGAGGGAGGTACCGCTGGCCGAGCCCCGAGGTGGGGGGAGGTGACACTAGCTCAGCCGGGGTGGGTCCCCCGCCCTAGTCCACTGGCCACCTGAGGAGGAGGTTCCGGGGCGCCTGCCTGAAAATACGGAAGCTCCCGTCTTGGCCTGAGGTCTGAACCGAGCCTGTGTCCATGTGTAAAACAAGCTCTCCAGGCATTTTGGAAGCTTTGGGACCGTCTTGTTCGCTAAACTGAAGCAGGCCCTCCCGCCTGAGGCCCAGAACTACCCCCTCCCCTCGCTACCCGCCCTCAGGAGCCCCAGCGGCAGGGGAGGGGATGAGAGGACGCTGTGCTAGGGTGCAGGGTGATGGAGGAGGCGGGGCTGCGGCCCCAGCCCAGCGATCCCTTATTGCCTACCATCGCCACCACCGGGAGCTTCGGAGAACGGGGAGCGTGGGGGTGTGGTCCCAGGACGAAGACCCAAGTGTGTGGCTCTCGGTTCTGCTAGGAAACGGTGCCTCCTCCTCCAGGAAGCCTTCCCAGCCTCTGGCCACGCAGAGTTCCCTGACTCTGGGCTCCTCTGAAGGCCTGGAGCACCACCTGAGCACTCGGGGACAGGGCGAGGGCTGAGTCTGGCCCATCTCTAACTCCAGCGCCTGGGCGTGGCCCCAGGGTGGGCACAGATGACCACCAGAGCACCTGGCAGGGGCTGGGGGACTGGCACGGGCAGGGAGGCCCTGCCATGCCCTCCCACCAGCGCCTGCAGCTTCTAGTCACCGTCCCCACCACGTGGACTCAAGCGCCCCCAGGACATCGCTCTGGCCCTGGTCGGCCCCCTGTGACTCTAACCAGTGACAGATGGGAGGTGGTAGACAGATACCCCAGTGCCACCTCCCTTCCCCCCACTTCTTGGGACATTCCTGAGGTGGGCTCCAGTCTCTGCAGGATGCGTGAGCCCTGGTTGCCGGAAGCAGCCGCTGCTCATTGACACGCCTTCGCCGGTGACCTCCCCACCCGCTCCCTGCATTCTCCTTAGAGGTCTGCTCCCATGACCAGGGCCCTGATCTGCTTTGGGGGAAATCCAAGCACAGGAAGGAGTGACCATGTGAGGACTTGAACTTCCTAACAAGAATGATCCTGGGGGACCAGAAAACCACGGTACATCTACACCACGGAATGCTACGCTGCCATAAAAAAGAAGGAATTCTTACCATTTGCAGCCACCTGGATGGAAGTGGAGAACACCACGCTGAGTGAAATAAGCCAGTCAATGAAAGAGAAACACCACATGACCTCACTCATGTGTGGATAATAAAGAACATTATAATCTGATGGACAAAAAGATAGATACAGAGGCAGTAAAGCATCAAAGAGACAGTCAAATCACAGCGGGGAGGGGAGGGAGCGTGGGGGAGATAAGAGATCAACCGAAGGACTTGAATGCATGCATATGAGCATGACCAAGGAATGCAAAACATTGGGGGGTGAAGGCATGTATGGGAGTGGGGTGGGGGGCAATGGTAAGATATGTACACATGTAATACCCTAATAAAAGGACAAAAAATAGGCAAAAAAAAAAAAGAGAGAGAGAGAGAGAAAGATCCTGGAGGACCTGGTTGCCCTGCACGGCCCTCACCTCCCGGCCCAGGCACCCAGTGAGGCAGGTCCTGCTTTGGTCCCCGTTCACAGACGGAGAAACCAGGCCCGGAGGTCAGACTGCTCAATTGAGGTAACAGCCAAGCAAATGTCCGATGGTGCTGGCCTCGCTAAAGAAGCGAGATTCCAGGCTGAGGGCTGCTAACCGGTCACCAGGAATCATTGCCCTGAACCAGGGGTCGGCAAACTCATTCGTCCACAGAGCCACATAGCAACAGCACAACGATCGGAATTCCTTTGGAGAGCCACATTTTTAAAACTTAAACGTCTTCTAAGGCCACTTCTTCAACATAGACTCGCCCAGGCTGGGGTATTTTGTGGAAGAGCCACACTCAAGGGGCCAAAGAGCCGCATGTGGCTTGAGAGCCACAGTTTGCAGACCACGGCCCTGAACTGTTATTTTCTTAAAAGCAAAGCTATCGGGAGACCGTGTATTTCCCACGCGTGGTGCTGCCCATTCTGCCCCGGACCTTTTCGGTGCCTGAGGCCGGGTGCTGCCCCAGCGGGGCGGGCTCGTGGTCCAGCTCAGGGTTCCAGTCCGACCCGGGCCTGGGGTCCAGGACACAGGGCATCCCTCCCACGCGGAAGGATGGGGCTCCCCTTCCTCGCTACAGGCCTCCCGGCTCCTCCCCGCCTCCCTCAGGCTCTGGGGAGGGGAAGGCTGAGTTCAAGTCTGACCCGCGGGACCCTGGGCCCTGACGGCCCTCTCTGAGCCTCAGTGTCTTGTCCGGAGCGCGGGGCTCACCGTCCCGGCTGGCAGGGTGTCGCTGGGACTGGCGATCCCAGCACATGCCAGCCCCTCAGCAGGTGCCCAGCAGATGGCGGGAGGCCCTTCCCAGAGGCCCCAGGGCCCGGGCTGGTGACGGCAGGAACGACCCAGGGCGTGGTGAGTGTGTGTGTGTGTGTGTGTATGTGTATATGTGTGTGTGTATGTGTTTGTGTGTGTGTTTGTGTGTTTGTGTATGTGTGTATGTGTGTTTGTGTGTATATGTGTTTGTGTATATGTGTGTTTGTGTGTATGTGTTTGTGTGTTTTTGTGTGTGAGTGAGTGTGTATGTATGTGTGTGTTTGTGTGTGTATGTGTGTTTGTGTGTGGTTGTGTGTGTGTGTGAGTGTGTGTGAGTGTGTGTGAGTGTGAGTGTGTGTGAGTGTGTGTTTGTGTGTGTGAGTGTGTATGTATGTGTTTGTGTGTGTATGTGTGCATGTGTTGGTGTTTGTGAGTGTGTGTTTTTGTGTGTGTGAGTGTGTATGTATGTGTATGTGTGTATGTGTGTATGTGTTTGTGTGTGTTTGTGTGTGTGTGAGTGTGTGTTTTTGTGTGTGAGCGAGTGGGTATGTATGTGTATGTTTGTGTGTATGTGTATGTGTGTTTGTGTGTGCTTATGTGTGTATGTGTTTGTGTGTGTGTGAGTGTGTGTGAGTGTGTGTTTTTGTGTGTGAGCGAGTGTGTATGTATGTGTATGTGTATGTGTGTTTGTGTGTATGTGTGTGTTTGTGTGTGTGTTTATGTGTGTACATGTTTGTGTGTGTGTGAGTGTGTGTGTTTGTGTGTGTGTATGAGTATGTGTTTGTGTGTGTATGTGTATGTGTTTGTGTGTATGTGTGAGTGTGTGTGTGAGTGTGTGTGTGTGTGAGTGTGTGTGTGTGTGAGTGTGTGTGTGTGTGAGTGTGAATGTGTGTGAGTGTGTGTGTATGTGTGTGTGTGTTTGTGTGTGTGTTTATGTGTGTATGTGTTTGTGTGTGTGTGTGAGTGTGTGTGTGTTTGTGTGTGTTTGTGTGTGTGAGTGTGAGTGTGTGTGTGTGAGTGTATGTGAGTGTGTGTGAGTGTGTGTGAGTGTGTGTTTGTGTGTGTATGAGTATGTGTATGTGTGTTTGTGTGTGTTTGTGTGTGTGAGTGTGTGTGTGAGTGTGTGTGTGTGAGTGTGTGTGAGTGTGTGTGAGTGTGTGTGTTTGTGTGTGTTTGTGTGTGTTTGTGTGTGTGTGTGAGTGTGTGTGAGTGTGTGTGAGTGTGAGTGTGAGTGTGTGTGAGTGTGTGTGTGTGTGAGTGTGTGAGTGTGTGTGTGAGTGTGTGTTTGTGTGTGTTTGTGTGTGAGTGTGTGTGTGTATGTGTGTTTGTGTGTGTGTGTGAGTGTGTGTGAGTGTGTGAGTGTGTGTGTGTATGTGTGTGAGTGTGTGAGTGTGTGTGAGTGTGTGTGTGTGTGTGAGAGTGTGTGTGTGAGTGTGTGTGTGTGTGAGTGTGTGTGTGTGAGTGTGTGTGAGTGTGTGAGTGTGTGTGAGTGTGTGTGAGTGTGTGTGTGTATGTGTATGTGTGTGTGAGTGTGTGTGAGTGTGTGAGTGTGTGTGTGAGTGTGTGAGAGTGTGTGTGTGAATGTGTGTGAGTGTGTGTGAACAGAATCTATTCTCAATGAGGAGAGGCCGTAGGCGCAGCTCTGGGGCCTGTGTGCTTGGGAGCTAACGCAGCCGCTCATGCTCAGCCGAGACCTCGCTCCCCTTGCGGTTACCTGCGTGTGAGGAGGAGGCGGCGGCCGGGAGAACGGGAGGTCAGGCGCTGGGCCCCCAGAGGTCACAGCCGCCTGGGGGACCCTCCAGGCCTGGCGGCAGCTTGCTCTCCAACATCAGCCTCGGCCTGTGTCCTCTGCACCGGGCACTGCCAGCGGAGGGCGGCCAGGAAGTCCCTTCCCCAGAAGCAAGCCCCAGGCCCTTCCTCTAAAACGACAGGTACCCCTCCCACCCCCCACAGGGAGCTTCCCGCTTTTACTCAACTTTCCCCCCCAAAATCATCGCAGTGTTCTACAGAAACTCGGGGGCACGCGAAACGGTCTGTCCCCATTTGTTATAACATTAATGTAATCAGACAATCTATATTTAAGTGTTTACCATGAGCTATAGAGACAAAAATCATCACCCAATAAGTGGTGCTGGTTTTTAGAAACGAATTCAGCCACGATCTGAATCCGCGTGCTGGGCCCTGGGCGAGAGGAGCCACAGGGCCGCCTGCCCACTCCCACCGGGACCGGGACCGGGAGGCCGCACGGGCCCGGAGCTCAGCCCCTCCCCGTCCTGGGTCCGCAGGTTTGGGGGTGGAGGCTGCTCCCCGGGCCGGAGGGAGAGAGGGCGGCTGGTCCGGGAAGCACCTGCCCGGTCCACCTGGTCCGGATGGACGAGGTCGGGGCGCGCAGCCCGCGGCCGCCGGCAGGGGGCGCCTTGGTCATGCATTATTCATCGCCGCGCCCTCCGCCCGCCGCCCCGCCGCCCCCTCCTGTCTCCGGGCTGCGGAGCGGGAGCAGCGGGAGCGGAGGAGCCTTCACAATATTGTGGCAGCTCCGGTGACGGCTCCGGCTCCGGGAGGCGGCGCAGCCTCGTCGGCGGGCTGCGGCGGGGAGGGGTCCCGGCGGGGGCGATTCTGGGTCACAGGCCCCAGAGGGGGCTCAGACAGCCAGGGCATGGGGGTTAGCTCAAGGGGTAGTCTCTGACATCCATCTGTCCTTCCCTCCTTCCTTCCGCCTGTCCATCCCTCCTTCCGCCTGTCTATCCCTCCTCCCTTCCATCTGTCCATCCCGCCCTCCTTCTGTTTGTCCATCCCTCCTTCCTTATGTCCATCACTCCTTCCGTCTGTCCATCCCTCCTTCTATCTGTCCATCACTCCTTTCTTCCGTCTGTCCGTCCATCCCTCCTTCCATCTCTCCATCCCTCCATCCTTCTGTCTGTTCATCCCTCCTTCCTGCTGTCTGTCCATCCCTCCTTCCTTCCACCTGTCCATCCCTCCCTCCTTCCATCTGTCCGTCCATCCCTCCTTCCTTCTTTCCCACCAGTAACCAGCACCCCGGGGGCATGTGCTCCGGGTGCGGCGTAGGGGATGTGATGGCGGACGAGGTAGGCCCGGTCCCTCCTCCTTATAAAACTTCCCTCCCAGTGTGGGGGACAGAGACAGAGCCTGGGCACGCGCCATGGGGGGAACCCGGCTGGTGACAAGGGCTCGGGTGCGAGTCGGGCTGGGAGGTGGGCAGGAGGGCTGCGGTGACAAGGTGACCTTTGTGCAGAGCCGCGGAGACGGCGAGGAGGAGCCTGACCTTGGCCAGTGCTGGGCCTCTCGGGGTGCAGTGAAGGTCAACTCCCCCCACCCCGACCCCCCAGACACCCCAAGAGGCCAGGAGGAGGGTGAGGCCTCATGCGGGCTGAGAGGATCCCCCCCCCCCCCGGCCTTTCTCTGGCTGCAGGAACCCACCCCCGCCCCCAGGCCGGGGCAGAGTGGGCATGGGTGCTGCGGGAGCAGGTGCAGGCCCCTCCCCGCCCCGCACAGCCCTGGCTGGGCGGCCTCCACCGCCAGGGGTTTTGCCATCCCCACCCCCTCCGGCGGCCTCCCGGTCTCTGCTCCGGGCGGGCGGGCAGGGGGCACAGAGGGCGTGGGCTCGGGTCATCGCCAGCATCGGGTTTCCTTTCACTTGTGCTAAGACTCGTTGACGCCTGAGCACATCAATATCCTTAATGACACAGAGAGGAGCTGGGACTCCAGACAGCCCGCGGCCCCCGCCCCCACCCCCTCCCCTCCCCCTCCCCCAACACACTCTTCCTCCCTCCAGTTCTTCCTTCCTCCTGTCTCCGCTCCCACCTTTCTCCTCTCTCACTCTCGCCTGTTCTCCCTCCTCTCTCCCTTCCTCTTTCTCCATCCTGACAGCTTTCCTCTCTTTTTCCCTTCTCCTCTCTCTCTGTTTTCTCTCCCCTCTCCTCCCCTCCTCTTCTCTTTCTCTCCCAAGACCGCTCGGCTCTTGTGTATTCACCAAGGTCCACCCTGCAGCCTGAGGGGGCTGGTCCCTCTGTCCGTCTGTCTGTCCATCCCCAGCTGGGCCCCGATGCCTCCCCAGGAGGGAGCGGGCGCTGGAGGGGCCCGGGCAGAGGCGGCTGAGCCTGCACCCGCCATCCAGAGGCACACGGACGGGCTCTGAGCTCCAGCCTTCTGCCCGGAGCCCCGGGAGCTGTGCCTCCCTCGCCCCACGCCACGCCGGGAGACGAAAGAGCCGAGTGGGGGTGCGGGGCGGCCGTGGGAGCGGGCCGTGTTTTGGGGAGGATTTCCTGTTTTGTATTTTTTATGGCCATCTATAATTTCGCGTCTCTCCCCTCAGCCCCTGCCTCCTCGGCTCCCAGATGTGTCCCACATTGAAGAATTATCTCTCCTCCCTAGAGTGAAATAAATGCAATCAATATGAGTATTGCTCTCAGGGCCTTGAAATATTACATTAATGTTCCATGTGGTGACATTTTAGCTGGAATTTTCAAATACATTATGATGGTTCAAATTAATATTTATCAGATCAGCTTTTATATTTTGCAAAAGAGAGAGGGAGAGAGAGCGAGCGAGAGAGAGAGAAAAGGAGAGACAGAGAGAGAGAGAGCATTATTAAAATACAAAATGCAGATCAAGTCTAAAATCGATGGTCCATTTTCCCAGCACTTTCCGAGGGCTGCCTTTTTGCTTTCCGGGTTTGTTTTTAAATTTATTGGTGTTTCAGGCAAATCTATCGGGCTCGGCGGGCCCCCCGGCCGGCCTCCCCGCCCGCAGCCTCTCGGAGGGTACGAGCCCTGCCTTTTCTGCCTTTCTCTCTTTATTATCCTGAAATGTAAATTACGACATTAGCCCCGTCCTTATTTTTTTTTTTTTAAACCCTCTGATGATTAAATCTGCTACACGACATCCTTGTCCTTTCTATAAATTAGATCATCTCGCTGTGCACCTCCAGCCGGGGCGGCCGCCTCCCTGTGGGTGTGCAGGCGGCTGGGGCTGCGGCGGAGGGCCGGGGCCCTGTCCCCCTCCGGAGCGGACACGGGGGCCTCGGTGGGGGCAGAGCCGCCTCCCCGGCTCCCACTTTTCTGTAAATAAGACACGCGGGTGCAGGGAGGAGGAGGTGGCGCAGTCCTACCCTCCGCTTTATTTCAGTCCCTTCCGAACAGATGACTCTGTGAAGTGGAAAATCCAGGCAGATGAATGGTTTAATTCTCTTTTTCTTTTCTTTCGCTTTGCCCCCTTCCCTCCCGCCCCGTCTTCTTTTTGCATCTCTCCCCCGCCCCCCTTTTCAGAGCTGCACTCAGAGGGAGACCCGGCCGCCTTAGTGAGGGGCATGCGGAGTTGCGGCGTGGACAGGGAGCCGGCCATTCCCCGCCCCAGCCCAGCTCTGCCGGAGCTCAAAGGGTTAACGACACCCATCCGGCCCGTAACTTCTCCTGGACGACTTCCTATTCTCCCTCCTTGAGTCCTGGGTGAGAGTCTGAGCTAAAATGAGCGTTTACTGCCGTGTGTGACACACACACACACACTGACATCCTCCACCCAGTCACAGGTCCCACGCGTGCACACACACACACACACACACACACACTGACATCCTCCACCCAGTCACAGGTCCCACACGTGCACACACACACACACACACACACATACATACTGACATCCTCCACCCAGTCACAGGTCCCACGCGTATGCACACACACACACACACACACACACACACACATTGACATCCTCCACCCAGTCACAGGTCCCACGCGTGCACACACACACACACACACACACTGACATCCTCCACCCAGTCACAGGTCCCACACGTGCACACACACACACACACATACATACTGACATCCTCCACCCAGTCACAGGTCCCACGCGTATGCACACACACACACACACACACACATTGACATCCCCCACCCAGTCACAGGTCCCACACGTGCACACACACACACACACTGACATCCCCCACCCAGTCACAGGTCCCACGTGTGCACACACACACACACACACACACACACATACACACTGACATCCTCCACCCAGTCACAGGTCCCACACATGCACACACACACACACACAGACATCCTCCACCCAGTCACAGGTCCCACGCGTGCACACACACACACACACACACTGACATTCCCCACCCGGTCACAGGTCCCACGTGCGCACACACACACACACACACACACACTGACATCCTCCACCCAGTCACAGGTCCCACGCGTGCACACACACACACACACACACACTGACATCCCCCACCAGTCACAGGTCCCACGTGTGCACACACACACACACACACACACACACACTGACATCCTCCACCCAGTCACAGGTCCCACGTGTGCACACACACACACACACACACGCACTGACATCCCCCACCCAGTCACAGGTCCCACACGTGCACACACACACACACACATACACACACACTGACATCCCCCACCCAGTCACAGGTCCCACGTGTGCACACATACACACACACTGACATCCTCCACCCAGTCACAGGTCCCACGCGTGCACACATACTCGCGCGCGCGCGCACACACACACACACCAGCCCCGCGGCACGGGCACGCCGTGAGGATCTGCCTGGGGGAGCTGCCCTCCCGGTTTCTCTCCGCCGCTGATCCGGCCAGAAGAACGACAGGAAACTTGGAGAAGAAAGGGAGGAGGGATCGATTATTCGACCTGTACTTGAACCCGGCTGAAAGAGATAAAGCGGAATTTTCAATAGGTCCCCTGCCCTTTTCACCAGGAGGGAAAGAGGAGAAGAAAAACAAGAGATATTTATATGACAGCAGCTGCTGAAAATAGCATTTCAGAGCCATAAAAAAAAAAAAAAAAAAAAAAAAAAAGAGGAAAAGGCAAAAAGAAATCCGATGGCGGAAAAGGCAAGAAACTCGTCTGTTCCCCCAAAGGCGAGGCCAGCGGGCGCGGTGGAGCGCGTGCGCCTGCTATAGATCTGTTTGAAATTATACTTGTCATTGAGGGGGAATTTATGCTCCTATTGATCTGCAAAAGGAAAATATTAAATGGTTTGGTTTTGATCTTTCGGTGACCCCAAGGTCAAGGGTAGCAGCGGATTAGTATTCATAGAATTCATCATGGGATTGCAGCCTGCATCCACTTTATGCAAACATGCTCCAAACACGCCCGGCGGAGCCCACAGCAAATGGCCAATGACAGGGAGAAAGCCAGTGCCCCCCTCCTGTGCCTGGGGCTTGTTCCTTCCCACCCAGGGCGAGGGGGGCTTCGGGGGGGGTGGGGGGAGAACAGGAAGGAGTAGAACGGGGGTGAGCAGATGGATGGATGAAGGAACCCGGGACGCTCACGGGCTTGCACAAAAAGCAGGGTTCGAAGATTGGGGTGAGGACACAGGTTCAGCCCCCCCCAAAAAAAACGGGGATTGAGGGTGGGGCTGCGGGACCCAGGGACACCGCGGGGGGGGGGCGACCTCGGTGGGTCAGGAGGGCACCTCTGCCTGGGGCAGGACAGCACCGGAAGGGCAGTGACCAGGCACATACATGCACACGCGTGTGCACACGCAACCAGTGGACACCTGGGTCTTTCCTGAAGGGGGGGGCACGGAGTGCTGAGCAGCGGGCTGAGAGGACAGTCCTCTCCGAGGCGGACGTTGTTTCTGGTCCCACCCCGAGGGGCGTCCTCAGGGTGGACACCACCACGTGCCGAGCCGGGAAGGAGAGAGGCCAGGCGTGTGCCTGCCTCAGCCACCAGGCCCTTCTCCTTCCTCCCCGGCCGACGGCCGCAGAACCTGTGTGCAAACGTGTATGCAAAAGGGGACGTGCATGCGGCCCCTGGGGTCAGGCCCCTCCCACCCGCTGTTCCGCACACAAGTGCCCTCTTAGCAGGGCCTGTCCCGGTGGCGAGAACATTTGGTCAGTTACAGTCACTTGCCAGCGGACTAAAAATAGCCCACCACGCGTATCCCTGCAATGGCAGGAATTCTGGCTGGCGGGCACCTCCGGAGGCCAGTGGGGGGCAAAGATCTCCGTTCCCATGGGGGCCACCCCCCGCAGCAGACCTCCGAGGACGACACAACAGCACTCAGTGTCTTTGCCGGCATGCCGGCTACTGCTGCCTTTGACCCGCGTGATTATCTCACTGAATACCCCCCGCCACCCGACGAGACTGAGGCCCTTACTATCCTATTGTGCAGATGAGGAAACTGAGGCTCAGAGAGGTGAAGTCACGTGAGCTCAGGGCCAGGGTCTGTCCTGAGGCCGAAGCCCACGCTCTGAGCCGCCCTGCTCAAATGGCCTGCCGCAGTTTGGGCAAATCCAGGCTTGGTCCGCATTGCAGGTTTGGGATGAGGACGGGCTTGGAGGCCTCCTTTGTTTGGGGGGCGGTGTTTGAGGGGGCTGGGGGCTGTGGGGAGGGAGAGGTGGAGTGGCCCCAACCCTGCCTCCGGGCCCCGTGAAGGAGGACAGCCTTCTGCCTATTAATCACGCTTCATTTATATTAGCCCGACTCGATCTACTGTATATTTGAAATGGATTTAATTTTAGATCGCGCACTATGGACCGGGGCCAGTTTGGTGTAAGGAGCATTATGAATATTTTCCATAAGCGGGATATACATTATCCAGAGACAGATATATGAGCAGAGGCCCGGGCTCCTGGCTGGGGGCGGGGGCTGCTCCCTCCTCCCCTCCCTCCCCACTCCCGAGCAGCCTGGGTCACCGGGCTTCAGACCGACAGAACCCGCTCTGCCCCTGCCTTTGGGTGGAGGGGGCGTGTCTGGGCCCCATCTTTCCCTGACCTTGAAGCTGCTGCTGCTCCCCGCGGCTCCCGCCAAGTGCAAGCCTCGAAGGTGTGTGCAAGGAGGAGGAGCCTGGGCGGCCTAGGACCCAGGGCTGAGGCAGGCCCAGGCCTCCCCCTTCAGCCCTAAGCTCTGATGGAGGAGAAAACACCGCTCCGGGCTGGCCAGCTGGTGGGGGCGCCTTCCTGCCCCTCCACGTACGGGAACAGGTCCGGTCTGACCTCTCCGGAGCCCCTTGGGCCGAGGCCCCCCTTTCCTGGGCGCCTTTTCAAGGGCATCAGAGCAGGAAGGCGCCTCTTGGAGGAGCAGACTCTCCTGTCCACCCCTGTCCGCCCCTTGCTCCCCCGTTAGCCCGGCGGGACCGGGGGAGGGAACGCATTGCATCTCCACGTGGTTTCTGCCTCCTCATGCCCCCCTCTGCACCCCGGGGCTCCCACACCTGTAGCTCAGCTCCAGCCTCTGCACACGGGAGCCGGGCATCACGTGGATTCTACAGACTGGGGAAACTGAGGCTCAGCAAAGCGGTGATGTTTATATGCACACGTGAGCATTTCCCCTCTCCCTCTATCCTCACACCGCTCCTCCCCTCCCCATCTAGGCTCCCAGGCCACACATACCTTCCTCTCCCCTCTCCATCCCTCCCCCACTGCTCTCTCCCCAGGCTGCCGCTTCCCTCCACCACCCGTCCCTCTGGTCCCAGGGGCCACCATCTCTCCTGGAGCCCAGAAGGGGCCTCCTGTGGGGCCCCCCACGCCCCCTGCCCTGTAGCCGGAGAGACCTGATATCTTTTTAAATTTTTTTTTATTTTGTTAATTTTTCACAGAGAGGAAGAGAGAAGAATAGAGAGCTAGAAACATCGATGAGAGAGAAACCAGCTACCTCCTGCACAGCCCCCACCGGGGATGTGCCCACAACCAAGGTACATGCCCATGACCGGAATCGAACCTGGGGCCCTTGAGTCCGCAGGCCGAGGCTCTAGCCACTGAGCCAAACCGGTTGCGGCGAGACCTGGTATCCCGCAGCGCGGTTATGTTGTAACTTCCCTCCCTCCGGCACTTCTGGCATCAATTCCCAAACCCAGATGCCGGTCCAGAGGCTCCTCAGGGCGGGGGTCCTGCTGACGCCCCCAGGGCCGCCCCCGCCTCCAGCTCCATCACCTGCCTCCCCGGCCTTGCAGGCTCTTTCCCTGTCAGGGGCCATGCTCCCTCCGTCACAGGACCTTGGCACAGGCCGTCCCTCTGCCTGGACCACTCCCTTCCCACGCTGCCTGGCTGGCTTCCCTTCCACCCCCAGCTCCACGCCACTCCCCCTGGCCACACCCCCTCCCCGGGCCCGTCTAAGTCAAGCCCCACTCTGGCCTTTGCAAACCCTGCAGACATAAGCAGACATTTGGGGTGTGATTATCTACACCCAGCAAGCAAGACCCCGGGCAGGCGCCGAGCCAGTGCCGTGGGCAGGTGCCAGCCGAACTCGCACGCCCATCGGCTCCTCCATCGGCTCCTCCATCGGCATGGAGCGTAGTGCTGCCATCACCCACCCCAGCCTGCGCCGCAGCCTCTCCACGCTCCCCATTCTCTCCTAATTTACGGTTTTGTGAATGTAATAACCCCTCCTCCCCCAATCACGGGGATGGCACCTCCACGTCAGCCCGGGCCAGGGGAACTGAGAGGTAATTGCTAATGGCTGTCTGGAGAAGATAAAGGCAAGCTGGTAACTGGGGTGGGGCCTCTCCCCCCAGTGTGCCTCCGGGCACAGGAGCCTGGGCTTTCGGGGGGCAAGGTGGGTGCTGGGAGCCATGTGGGAACATTTGGGGGACTGTGGGGTCCACAGGCCACAGTAGAGAAGATGGGAGGGGCTGGGGGCCAGTCTTCAGGGCTTGACTGGGGACAGATGCCCTGGAAAGGGGTGGGGGGTGGGGATGGGACCCTCCTCTTCTTCCAATTCTTCCTGCCCCACCAGGGAACGGGCTACTCTGCTCTTCCCTGGGACCAAAGATGGTGCCCAAGGAGATGGAGAGTCTGGGAGAATGGGGAGGCGGGACTCTCCCCAGTCCTGCTTCTGCCTCCACGAGCTGGGTGACAATCAACGAGCCACTTAGCCTCTCTGAGCCTCGGTTTTCTCGTATTTAAAAGTCTGATGTCACTAGTGTTGACCTCTAGGTTGTTCTGCGTAGTCAAAGAGATAATGCATACACGAAAACCGTGGGGTGCTTGGTACTTCAACCAGTTAACTTACTTCTGAAGTTTTTAAAAACTGTTAACCTGCCGTGGGTAGGCCCAGTCTGGGATGAGGTATTGCCTGGGACTCCTGGCTTCTTACCTGGAGGAGAGGTGTTTCCAGGGTGAAGGGAGGGTCTTGAAGCTCATATATCACCCTCCGTGAGGTCTCCGGCCACCTCCATGTTCATCTCCATGGCAGCGTGCTCTCGCCTCCTTCTCTGAGCTGATCTCAGCTGGTAATTAAATATTTGTTTCCTTTTATTAAAAAAAAAAATATATATATATATATATATTATTGATTTTTTTACAGAGAAGAAGGGAGAGGGAGAAAGAGCTAGAAACATCGATGAGAAACATCAATCAGCTGCCTCTTGCACACCCCTTACTGGGGATGTGCCCGCAATTAAGGTACATGTCCTTGACTGGAATTGAACCTGGGACCCTTGAGTCTGCAGGCCGACGCTCCATCCATTGAGCCAAACCGGTCAGGGCAATACTTGTGTTCTTGCTCGTTGTCTGTCCCTTTCCAGACCAAGCTTATCAGGGCACCTGGGGCAGGGCCTGGCACAGGATAGGTGCTCAGTGACTATTTGCTGAGTGATTGGATGAGGCCCTGCAGAAAAGGGGGAGTCGAAGGCTATGTGGAGGGTGGTTGCAGGCAGGGTGGGGGAGCGTCTCCTGGGCCCGTCTTCCCTTTGTCCGGGCCTCAGAGCAAGCCCCGTCCTGCCCAGCCTGTCCTCCCACTCCTGTCACTGGAATGGACCTCGCCACCTCCTGTGGATCAGAGGCTGGTAAGAGGGGCTGATGGAGAACTGGGGCCCCGCTGAACTTGGAGGGGGGGGGGGCAGGACCCTTTTTGAGCTTTCCAGGCTCTGCCCTCTTGGCCTGCCCCAGGCGGGCCAGGTGTCTGGGCCCCTCACTCTGAGCAGCCTCCTCCTGGCCCCTGGGTGGACCCAGCAGAGGCCTGGCGTTCCCTCCTCGGAGGCCGCAGCCTGAACGGAGAGCGGAGAGCTGCTCCGGCCTTCTCGGCATTTCTCAGGGCGCTGGGCACGCCCGGGGGCTCGCTACCCTGGCCAAGGATGACGCTGAAGAAACACTGGCAGTGCCCCTCCCTCAGCCTCAGTCCCCCGGCATGGTCTGCTGGGTGCAGAGCCACCCAGATCTCACACCCACTTCTAGCTCATGCCAAGAGGCGTCTGAGCCAGGCCACGGGGACCCTAGCCACTTAGCCACCCCAGAGAGCGGCACCCCGCAGAGCCCCCAGCCGGGGCCAGGCTGAGCGGGGCTGCTCTCAGAGATTCCAAGGCGTGAGGTGGAGGGAGAGGACAGCTGTGCGGCTGGAGGATGGGCCTCCTATGTAGGGAGGCCATGGACGGTGGGGGGCGGGGGTGGTGGTGGAGGGGAGTGACAGAGAGCCAGAGGGAGTGGGAGTGCCAGGGAGCCAGACACAGAGCCGGGGAGGCAGAGAGAGGAGGGAGAGGAAAAGGGAGAGAGACACAGAAGCGGACAGCTTTGTCTAGGGCCGTGGTCGGCAAACTGCGGCTTGCGAGCCACATGCGGCAAATTTGGCCCCTTGAGTGTGGCTCTTCCACAAAATACCACGGCCTGGGCGAGTCTATGTTGAAGAAGTGGTGTTAGAAGGAGTTTAAGTTTAAAAAATCTGGCTCTCCGAAGAAATTTCAATCGTTGTGCTGTTGATAGGCGGCTCTGCTGATTAATGAGTTTGCCGACCCCTGGCCTGGAGAAAGGGACGGGGAGAGAGGAGCAAAGAGGAGAGCGAGGGGGACAGAAACAGACGGAGAGGCGACAGGGACGAGGAAGGGGGAGGAGGGAGGCTGTGAGAGTCACTGGGACAGGACACCGCGCTGAGCGCCCGCGTGAGGGGCTGGGGGGCCTGCGTGCAGGAGTGGGGGGCACAGAGCCGTGCCGGCCGCGTGACAGAGCGTGTGGTCGGGCTCTGTCCCCGCACGCTGCCGGACGCGGAGCGCTGGGCCGCCTGCTGAATTCAGTGGAAAATTGGGAGGTGTGGGGGGGCGGGTGTCCTCCCGTGTCTGAGATCACATGTGCCGCTCACGTGTGCACGGTGCAAGCGTGTGACGGTGCTCAGCAGGGCAGGGCTCAGTTTCCCCTCAGCTGTCCCCACGCCCCCTCAGCCAGGACGGCAGTCTGGTGGGCTGCAGGCCGGGGTGGGTGTGGGGTGGGGACACGGCCCTGCCCCGGGGGAGGGGAGGGAGGCCAGGGTGCTGTCAGCAGCCGCGGCCGGGCGCAGCGAAAGTGAGCCGAGAAAGGGCCGCTTCCCCAGGGCGCTGTTCACTTGACACTCTCCGCCCCAGAGGCCACCTGTTCAGCCATCAGTCACCCACGGAAAACACAGCTTTCCCGAAACCGGGAATGGGACAGGCCGCGCCGGGAGGGGGTGGGCACGGGGAGGTGCCACCCTCTGCCCCTTCCAGGCGTCTGCCAGGACCACCCTGGGCAGGGCGTGGGCAGGTCAGAGGCTTTCATCTGGCCTCTGAGAGCCCCTCAACCCTGGCCCCCCAAAACCCCGATTTGGCACCGACGCGGTCCATGTAAGGGACTGGGGGGAGTGGGGGTTCAGAAGTCCCAGCTCGGGGTGGTGGCAGAACAGCCCTCCCCGGGGTGGCACAGCACTGGGCTGTGTCTCCCTGGTGGGGCCGGGCAGGGGGGGGGGTGGCACCCAGGCCGGGCCGGGCCTCGGGGGGCGGGCAGGGCGGCCGGGGCCGGGGAGGGCCCTGGCTCGGCGGCGGCCTGGGGCTGTGCCCAGCGGTGGCGCCCTGGCCGCCGGAGGCCCGGCCGCGGCCGCCATGCCCCGCCCCGGCGAGCTTGTTAATTTCGCCGTTTAGCCCGTTTATGGTGTTCCCAGTTGCTGTTGCTTTTATAAACAAGCATTTTGGTGACCTTCCCCTCCGGACATCAGCTCCGCAAGAATCCCGAGCCCTGAACATTTATAAATAAGCCTTCTCTCAAGTTCCACAACAGGTGTGACCTCCCCCCGCCCCCCTCCTCCGTCCTGCCCGAAAACCCAGCAGTTTCAACCAGCGGAGGGAAGCCGCGGCCGGTCTTAAAGGGGTCGCATGGAGGCCACGGGAAGCATGGCTGCCAGGGGGCCGGCCCCCCCCCCGCCGCCGCCCCCCCGGCTGAGGGTCCCGGGGGAGAGGCCAGGCCGGGGGGCAGTGGAACCCCTCACCCCGCTTTCCCAAACACCCGGGCCAGAGGCTGTGGTGTGAGGCATGTCTGAGCTGGGCTTCCAACTCCAGGCAGATTTCACCAAGCTGCCCCCCCTTCCCCCCAAAACTCTGCTCCCCATTTTCTGCACCCTGCCCCCCGGCCCCACCAGGGGGGATAGAGTCCTGCCCCCTCTTCTTTCCTGCCAAAAGCTCTCGGATTCAGGACTTGCAACATTTTATACGTTTATTTAACACGCATTTGTGTAGTCAACAGATATCTCTTGGGCTCCTCCTGGGAGCTAGGCTAGGGCTGCGTAGGGAGCCGGGGACTCAGCCCTGCCCCCCAGGAGCTCCCCTCCAGCGGGGGGCACGGAAAAGCAGCGGGACACGTGGGTGGGCGCCAAGGCTGCCGGCCTCAGTGGGTACCACAGGTCCTGGAAGCCAAGGGCGGCCTCTCAGCCTAGACGTGGGGGTGGGACAATTCCCGGAGGGGCTGGTGGTGATGGGCTGGCTCTCCAGTCATCCCGTGGAGGTGTCGCGAGGAAAACCGTGCCTAGGAAAGGGACAGACAGAGGCAGACAGAGCACAGCCCACGGGGAGGCTGAGACCACGGGCACGCTCAGGGTTTGGTCTGGCGGGGCTCAGGGGCTTGGGCAGGAGCGGCGGGAAGGAAGGACCCCTAACTCCGCCATCCACAGGCTCATCCCCAGCGAGCAGGGAGCAGGCCTGTGCCCGCCGGTCCCTCTCTGGGGAAAGGGGCTTTCAAAGGGGCTCTTTCTGGTAACAGAAGGTGATGAGATGCTGTGGCAGTGTCGTCTAGAGATGATGAGGGCAGTGCTGATGACTGAGAGATGAGGAAGCTGGTGGTGGTGATGGTGGTGATGATGGTGCAATGAAGATGGCGGGGTAAAGGGTGATGTGGATGTCAATGAGGATAACGATGGTGATGATGATGGTGATGATGGTGGTGATTTTGGTGGTGGTGGTGGTTTTGGTGATGGTGGTGGTTTTGGTGATGGTTGTGGTTGTGATGGTGATGGTGGTGGTGGTGGGGGTGGTGGTTGTGGTTATGGTTGTGTTGGTGGTGGTGCTAGTGCTGGTTATAGTAATGATGATAGTAGTATTGATAGTCATGGTGATGGTGGTCGTGGTGGTGATGGTGATGGTGATGGCAGTGGTATGGATAGTGATGGTGGTGGTGGTGGTGATGGTGGCAGCGATCATACTGGTTGTTGTGGGAGGGTGTTCGTAGTGGTCGTGGTGATCATGGTTGTGATGTTGATTATGGTGGTGCCCACAGGAGTGGTGATGGTGATGATCATGGTGGTTGTGATGGTGATAGTGGTTATGGTGGTGACGGTAGTGGTGGTTATGGTGGTAGTGATCATGGTGGTGGTGATGGTAATGGTGATAATAGTGGTGGTGGTGGTGGTGGTGATAGTGATGATGGTGGCTGTGCTGGTGGTGCTGGTGCTGGTTACAGTACTGATGGTAAGTAGTATTGGTAGTCATGGTGATGGTGGTGGTGTTTGTGGTGGTCATGAGGGCAGTGATCATAGCGGTGGGTGTAATGGGGTGGTGGTGGGTGGTGCCTGAGGTAAGACTGGTGATGGTGGTAATGATAATAGTGGTGATCACCGTAACTGCCATCTGACGGTGGTTGGATCCTACCAAAAGGAGTATTTCCTTCAGGGCAGCCTGAGGCAGGAAGCTGCTAGATCCTAATCATGCCTGAAAGGGGACATCAAGGTTCACATGTCAAATGTGACCATTAAGATAGGGATGAAAGTGGGCGAGAAACAAAGGCCTGAGCCAGGAGGACCGAGCTGTGGACAGAGCCGGGCTTGACGGCCCCGGGCTCAGAGCCACGTGTGTCACCAGGGGCTCGGGTGAGAGTGTCCTATTGCCTGGGACCCGGCACCCGACAGATGGGGCTTTGCGACCTGGGACTGCTGCAGGGCCTTGGCTCTCTCAGTGGACAAAGCAGGAGCCATGGCACATGTCCTGTGCTTTGCGTTTAAAGACAATCTCCCTCCCTTCTCGCTCATAAAACTCACAGCGACGAGGTGCTCTGCCTGGACCCGTCCTCTGCCCTTTGTACCCTGCTCCTCTGTCCTCTGTAACCCTGCTTCGCCCTTGGCCAGCCCTGTGGGCCGCCCCTCCAGACACGTCCCTGACCGGTCGCCGAAGGGCTTCCCCCCCCCCCCCCCACCGGGACGGCCTGGTTATCTGTCTCCATCACAATTAAACCGATTTGTACCTGCAGCCCCCGCCCCTGGCATGGGCCCGGCTCAGAGGCTGCAAAGAAGATGCTGGCGTTACTGGCCTCGGTCACAGGCCGACTTGAGGCGGCCCCCCGAGCTCCCCTGAGTTGGCACCTCACCCAGCTCTCACGTGGGCACAGGCTGGGCCTCCAGGGAGAGGCCAGGACGTGGGCGGGCCTGGCTCAGCTGCCAGCCCAGGGCCTGGAGGGAGGCTCCGGGGCGGGAATGTGACAGCCGTGCGGCTCCTGTGGGCTGGGCCCCTTTTAACGCTCCGACCGTCTGTCCCAAGGGGCTGGCTGATGGCTGACGGGCACCGTGACTTTAAGAGCATCGGACCCAGGCCGGCCAGGCTGTCCTTGACGTGTCCCTTTCCCCAGGGGCTGGGGCTCCCCAGGGGCCTGCTTTGCAGGAGTCAGCCAAGCTCTGGGGGCGGAGGGCTGGATTGTGGCCAGCAGACCCAGGAAGCAGGTGAGGGAGGGCTCCCTGGGCCCTGTGGGGGGCTGGGAGGGGGCACTGCTGGGCCCCTGGCTGGGAACCCTCGGTGGGGCGCCCCCCTCCCACCTCTGCAGGTCCTGGACGGACAGATCCGAGTCCTTCCTGCTTCCTGCCCTGAACGGCTTGCCGACGAGGACGGATTTATACTATTCCCCTTAGGCCCTTTGAAGGGAAGGCTGTGAACATACAGGCTGGCGATATCACTGTTATTGGTGATAACAGTAACACCGGGCCCCTCGCTCTTGGCACCCGGTGTAGGATCACAAGAACGAAGCATTTTCACATACTGGGCCGGCGCCGAGCCGCAGAGCCCTCTAGAAGGTGGACAGAGCCGAAACCGGTTTGGCTCAGTGGATGGAGCGTCGGCCTGCAGACTGAGAAGTCCCAGGTTCGATTCCGGTCAAGAGCATGTACCTTGGTTGTGGGCACATCCCCAGTAGCAGGTGTGCAAGAGGCAGCCGATTGATGATTCTCTCTCATCGATGTTTCTCTCTATCCTTCTCCCTTCTTCTCTGTAAAAGAAAAAAATCAATAATATATATTTTTTAAAAACAAACAAACAATTTGTTACTGAATTAAAGTAGCATTTGATTCTGTATCTTATAAAAAAGAAAGAAAGAAAGAAGGGGGACAGGGCAGGAATAATGGTAACAGAGACGGCGCCACTGGCTGCAGCCCTGCTCCGAGCAGGCACGGTGCCGTGTGCGTGGCCCTGCCTCGGGCTGTGAGGCTCAGACACCCTCCCCGGGGGCAGGCCTCCTGCTGGGTCCTAGGAGGCCATCCCCGCCACCTCCCGGCCTCCGTTCACTGGGGTTGGCCCCCTGGGTGAGACTGGATGGAGGACTCTCTTCCCGTTGCCCTGATGTGCAAACGGAGGCTCGGAGAGGAGCAGCGTGCAGCAGGGAAACGAGCCCAGAGTTCAAGCCCCGCCGTGCCCCGGAGTCCCTGTGAGACACCCCCCCCCCACCCCCCCCCCTGCCCGCCCTCGCCCTGGTCCGGAGCTCCCCCACCTGTGGCGGGGGAGGGCGGTGAACGAGTGCTGTCCCAGGTGCTGGAGGTACCGCGACGGAGGGACCAAGGCAAGCCCTGCCTTCACCCCCACGGAGGTGACAGTCTGCCGGGAAGACGGGAGCCACAGGAAGGGGACAGTAGAGATAAGGCCTGGGAGGGCAACTGGACAAGGAGGGTGACAGCGGCCAGGCCTCAGTGTGGGTGGGCCGGGGCGGCCTTGCTGGGAGGGACACTAGCCTGAATGAGGGGCCGAGGGAGGGCCCCGTCGGCAGGCAGCACCGGCCTCTGATTCTGGGGCCTGTGAACTGGAAGGGACAATGGGAAGACTGGGTTCCCCGCCTTCCCTCCCTTCCCCGGGGGAGCCGGCGGGGCGTTGGGGGCACAGGTCAGCGTGCTGCTGAAGCCTGGGGCGTGGAGGCCGGGACCCTCCCCAGGGGGCACGGGCAGTCGTGGGCCCACCTCGTCTGTTCTCCTCCTCTTAGGGGCCATGTCCTGCCCAGGTTGTCAGGGAGGCAGTGACGTGGCCGGACCAGAGCTCAGGGCCTGGGCCTCCTGGCACATTGCCCCAGCTCTGCCCACGTCCCTGTGGTGGATGTGGGGAGTCCCTGTGCCCTGGGCCCAGCTGGGGAGAGGCCAGGGCCTGGTGGGCAGAGGGATGGACTCCGGGCGGGAAGCCCAGGCCTCCGGCTTCACGGACCAGCGCGGGGGCTGCGCCAGGGAGGGCTCCTGTCTCTCTCTGACTAAATGGTGACCTGTAACGGGCGTCAGGGTGACCCAGGCACATTCCCGCTGCCATCACATACCCCCCAGCACTTGGGGGCTGCTCCATTCACCGACAGGAAGCCAAGGCTCAGGAGGCGGAGGCCTGTGCGGGTCCAGGCGGGAAGGGGACTGACGGAGCTGGAATTCAAGCCCAGCTCTGCCTGATGTCACCTGCCTAGGGGCTCATTGGGTCAGCCAGGGAACACACACACACACACCCCGCTCTGTGCCAGACAGGAACACGGGAAGGCTCTGCTCCCGAGAAGCTCAGTCTGGTCAGGGCAGCAGATGTCAGACCAACGGCCAATAACCCTCCCGCTTCCTGTAAATACCAGGTAGCTCCTTCTCACACTGTTTTTTTATCTTTATTTTTTAAACTTTTCTTTTTTCCTTTTGATCTTTTTTTTTAAATTTTTTTTTATTGATTTCAGAGAGGAAGGGAGAGGGAGGGAGAGAGAAACATCAATGATGAGGGAGAATCATGGATTGGCTGTCTCCTGCGCGCTCCACACTGGGGATCAAGCCTGCCGCCTGGGCATGTGCCCTGACCGGGAACCGAACCCTGACCTCCTGGTTCGTAGGTCCATGTTCACCTCCTGAGCCACGCCGGCTGGGCTTCTTTTCATCTTTGTTGCTGAAAGTATTACTTAGGTCCTCCTTTCCCCCCATTAACCTCCTCCAGGCCATCCCGTCCCCCCCACTCCAGACCCTCCCCATCCCACTGTCAGCGTCTACCCAGTCAAGTTCATCGCCTGCTCTCTTCCCACCCACCCTCCTCTCCCTTCCCTCTGAGGCTCAACTGTCTGTTCATGCTTGGGTCTATTTTTGATCACCAGTTTATTTGGTTCATTAGATTCCACATAAGAGTGAGGTCATGTGATATTTATCTTCCTCTGACTGACTGACTGACTTCGCTCAGCATAATGCTCTCCGGGTCCACCCGGGCTGTTGCAAATGGTGAGAGTTCTTTCTTTTTTGATTGCCACATAGTATTCCATTGTGCAGATGTGCCGTGGTTTTTCCCACCTCCCACTCATCTGCTGATGTCTCCAGGTCTTAGCGATTGCCAATTGCATTGCTATGAAGGTAGAGGTTCAGCATTCTTTAGGTTTTGACACAAAAGTTGCCTTCTCCTGAGCCTTACCCTGGAAGGTTTCACCTGCCCACACCCTTTCTGCTTTGTTCGTTTTTTTTCTTCCTCGGCACTTATTATTATTATTATTATTATTATTATTATTTTAAAATATATTTTATTGATTTTTTACAGAGAGGAAGAGAGAGGGATAGGGAGTTAGAAACATCGATGAGAGAGAATCATCGATCAGCTTCCTCTTGCACCCCCCCCACTGGGGACGTGCCCGCAACCAAGGTACATGCCCCTGATCGGAATCGAACCTGGGACCTTTCAGTCCACAGGCCAGCGCTCTATCCACTGAGCCAAACCGGTTTCGGCCAGCATTTATTATTATCTAAAATACCATATACTTCCCTTAATTACCTTGAGTATTTTCCATCTCTCCCCCTAGGTCAGTGGTCAGCAAACAGTGCTTCAAACCTGGCCTGTTGCCTACCCGTGTATGGCGGACGAGCTAAGAATGGTTCTTACATTCTTAAATGGTTTTAAACGTAGTAAAAAAAAGAAATAGTGTTTTGTGACACGTGAAAATGGTATGAGATCCAAATTTCAGTACTCAAAACGACAATTGTATTGGAACTCAGCTGTGCTCATTCATTTCCGTGCTGTCCGCGGCTGCCTTCCCACTGTCACGTGGAGCTGAGCAGTCGCAGCGGAGACTGTACGTGGCACTGTCATCGCTGGGTGCATGGCACCACAACAGCGTCAGGTGGCAGGGGTGCGGTTATAACTGGATTTTGCTTCTTGACCCACAAAACCTAAAAATGGACTATTTGGCCTTTTCGAGAAGTTGGCCAACCTCAGAATTAGAATCTGAGCCTCATGAGGCAGCGTTCTTTTGTTGATGTGCTGACTAGTGGCCCGGTGCATGAAATTCATGCACATTAAAAGGGAATCAATTAGAGAAAATAGTTTCATATTGCTACGTGCCCTTTCCCTATAATAGAAGTGTCAGAGATGAAAGAAAAGTAGTAAAATGTATGTGAAAATCTCCCTCCTGTCAGAGACTGGGGCGTGCCTGTGGGGCCCAGAGTCAAGTCCCTGCCCACCCACATGCGCCTCGAAATTGCAGGATACCCAGACCTGGCCAGCCCCAGCCCTATGAAGCTCACCGGGCAGGGGCGGGGGCCGGACACAGCTGCAGGTCCCCCAGCCTGGCACCAAGGCAGCGGGTGCCGACTGAGGTCCCTGCCCTGCATCACGCAGCCTCAGGTCCCTGCTGATTGGTGGTTATGTATCATGGCGTGACGACCATTTGCATATTAGCCTTCTTTTATTATGATAACTGTGTCCCTGGTGTCTAAAACAGTGATTGGACTTCTGCTTTTGACATGACTGTATCAGGACTGGGTTTGTCCTCTCACCTAAAAATACTAGAAAGCTGGACTTTCTTGAATCTATGAAATCTACTAACCCGTGGTTTACAACATGGGGCAGCAGGTAGCACAGGGCACGGATCCCTAAGGGAAAGAAAACAAAGGAGGCCAGGCCTCCGGTCACCCCCAGCCTACAGCCTGGAGAGAGAGGCACAGGTCAGAGCACAGGGGAGGCAGGAGGAAGCCAAGCAGAGCCTGGAGGTCTCGCCAGGTTGAGGCAGAATCTGGAGTCCAGGGAGGCCACGTGCCCAGACTCTGTGGGGGGAGCACTGACGAGGAAGAATGCGTGCTGCCCGGAGAATCCGTGCTGAGGAGTGGGGAGAGGTTCCCTCTCTCACCAGCCGGAGCCGAGCGACCTCCCTCTACCTGGGGCAGCAGGCAGAGTCCCGGGAGGGGCACTGTCTGACGAGTGGAGCCAAGTGAACCCAAGGCTGCTCTGAACTGGTGCCAGCAAAGCTGAAAGCAAGTCTTCCTGATGGTATCAACGCAATTCCATGTCACCTAGCAGCATCTTGGGACGACGCCAGCAATGGTTAAAGGGATACAACCAGATCCAGCCCTCAGCGGCGCAACATTTAAAATGTTGGTGGAGCAAATTAGTACTTGCATGGTGGGTGGTGGGAGCCAAGTTTCTCGTGATGGGAGAGGGAGACTGTAGATAAGCAGGAAGAGAGAGTTAGAACGGACTCTGTGGACGAGAGCTGGAAACATCAGTATGAATGAATGTTCAGTGTCATGTGGATACAGAGGGGTAGGTGCAGCAGTAGTTGTAAGCACGTTTGTATATATGGGTTATGTCAGCTGAGAGGGCCTAGAAGCAGTGACACCCTAGTAGAAACAGGCACCCCACCCAGATCTTTATTTTTTAATACCGTTCTCCATTAAAAGGAGAAATAGAAAATTTTACGACCAAAATAGGGATAATAGAAGATGAGCCAGACTGTCTTGTAGTACTGCAAATAAGGGAGCACTCCAAAAACAAAAGTATGGGGCATGTCAAAGGGATGCAGGAACCAACCTGAATGAGCTCCAGTAGCCAAGATGGAACAATCTATACTAATAAAAGGGTAATATGCTAATTAGACCGGATAGACCTGATGTCATTCTGGACGTCCTTCCTGACAAAGCCAGGGCCTAGGCAAAGCCACCTGGGGTTCTGAGTGCCAGGTGCAGGGGCTGAGGCAGAGGCGATTAGGGGCAATCAGGCAGGCAGGCAGGTGAGCGGTTAGGACCCAGAAGTCCCAGATTGCAAGAGGGTACAGGCTGGGCTGAGGGAACCCCCCCCCACCTCCCATGCATAAATTTTGTGCACTGGGCCTCTAGTTTGTATAATAAAATAAACAGTCTAGTGTAGGATTATAATCCAAAGTATAAACTAAATATATGAGTCCATTCTTATATAAATGTAAGATTAAATAAATAAAGGATGAAAGAACAGGTAAATCTTTCTTAATGAAGAATTCCCAATAATATATGTAGATATTCCTCCTATGGGTGGTAAAGCTTAATACCCACACCCTGGAGTGTTGGCTAGACTTAGTGACTTGCTTCCAAACGCTAGAATAGGAAAAGAAAAAGATAGTAAATTTAAAGTGGATTAACCTAACAAACACCTTAACCAAGTGATGAAGGTTAACATCACCAGTGATGCCACGTGGATAGTATCTAACCCACAGTATGATGTGATAAGAAGGGCTCTTCCCGTTGGTGGTATTTTTTCCCCAAGACCCATAACTCTACTATCATAAAAAAACAAACAAACAGAGAAACCCAGCTTGGGAGATATTCTAGAGCAGTGGTCGCCAACCTTTGAAGCTTATGGACCACCAGGGGTCCGTGGACCACGGGTTAGTGACCGCTGTTCTATAGGATACGTGGCTAGTACTCCTCAAAACTGTCAAGGTCATGAAAAATAAGAAGAGACTAAGAAATTGTCACAGATCAGAGGTTATTGGCGGGGGTGGGGATGGGGGGAGGTGGACATGACAATGAAATGCAATGTGATATTCTGGTTTAGATCCTGGAATAGAAAGAGGACTTTATTGGGGAAAATGAGTGAATCCCAAATACAGTAAGTTTAGTTGATAATAATGTACCAGTAATGTCAGTTTCTTAGTTTTGACAAATGTACATGGTAATGTAAGATATTGATCATGGGGAAACTGAATATAGAGCATAGGGAACTCTCTGTACTATCTTTGCAACTTTTTTGTAAATCTAAAATTATCCCAAAATAAAAAAGCTTATTTAAAAATGTCCAGCACCCATTAAAAATTACCAAGTAAACAAAGGAGAAAAATATGACACATAACCAAGAGAAAAATCAATCAATACAGACAGACCCAGAAATGTCACAAGGACATTTTGGACAATTATCATTAATACATCTTTCATATTCAAGAAGGTAGAGGAAAGCAGAAACGTCATGAGAAAAAAGAAAAATGTAAGAAGGACTCAAACTTCTAGAGATGAAAATACAATATGTGAAATGAAAAATACAACAAATTTTAGACACTGTTGAAGTAAATATCAGTAACCTTAAAGTCATAACAATAGAAACTATCTAAAATGAAATACAGAGAGGGATAAAAAGACAGGGTGGGAGGAGCTCTAATAGAGCCTTGGTGGAACCTCAAGAGGTCTAACACATGTATAATTGAGACCCAGAAGGAGATGGTGGGAAAAGATATCTGAAGAAATGTTGGCTAAAAAAATCCAAACGTTGATGAAAACTTTATACAAATCCAAAAAGCCTCATGAAACCCAAACAGAAGAGACCCAAAGGAAAACCACACCTAGGAACAGCGTAGTCAAATGGCTGAAAACCGATCTGTGAGGAAAGACCAGTGCCTTGGGGGCCCAAATAGTCTGTAAGTATTTGTCAAATATTGAAATGGATGAAATTAATAAATATAGAGAATGCCACATGGAGAATAATAAGACAGGATAAGGGGAAAGGGTGTGCCAGACCCAGGAGAGTGGTTCTAATAACATTCCACTTGAGCAGACTCTGGAGGAGATGAGGGAGCAAGCAGCATGGGTGTCTTCGGAAAGAGATCCAGGCAGAAAGACAGCATGTTCAAGGGCCCTGGGAAGAGGCCGGGACTGGCTGGTTTAAGGAAGAGCAAGCCAACCAATGCCACTAGAGTGAGTAGGGAGAGAGGAGTTGTCAAGGCTGGGCTATAGGGACAAGGTACAGAGCTTAGCTTTTACACTGGTGCGGTGGGCGTTATGGGGGCCCCGGGGAGAGGAGTGATCTGAATATGGGTTCTAGAGGTTTCCCTCTGGACCTTAAGGGGCAAGATTAGAAGTTAGGGAGACTGCTTATGCGCCCATGGCAATCATCAGAGAGAAATTACGCGGACTGGGCTGCACCCAGGGGAATGGCGAGATACCTTTTGAGAGCATCCAGATTTGCCAAGATGTTGGACATGGGGTGAAGAGAAAGGGATGCAAAGGAAGACTGGGAAGTTCTTGGCCTGGGTGGGTAGCGGAATTGAGCCACCACTTATAAGAAGGAAAGGCTCCATGCTGAGCAGGCTTGCGTGGGGTGAGGTCAGGGATAGCGAAGGTAGAGCCGTCTCCTCCGCCACCATGGCAGACATCACTAATGGATTACCCCACTCTTCCTCATTGATCTCAGATACGGACTCAGAATTCCTTTCAACACAGCGCTTGCAGTAGTTTTCCTTTAATAATCCACGTAGGAGGGAACAGGTGTAGCTCTTAAGAGTTAGAGCTGGGGCGTCTGATTCCCTGGGTTCAAATCCTGGCTCCACCTCTAAGTAGCTTATGACTTTGGGCCAGTTATCTCATTGCTGTGAGCCTCAGTTTCCTTATTTGTTCCAAATCTCCATCCTTTAATACATTAAGTGGGCAACACTTGGCACTTACTGAGATTTTTGCGAAGATTAGATGAGAGAGTATGAGAAGCCCCACACACGGTGCCTGGAACACAGTGAAGGCCCCATAAATGGTGGTGGCACAGGCCACCATGAATGTCTGCGGGGTCACCAGGTCTCTGCCTGCGGAGGGGCCCAGGTAGAGGGTGAGGAAACCCAGGGACAGTGCTGGGGTTTATCTCTGCCCCCTAAGTCCCTATTAGGCTTTCTGGGGAACCTTGCCTGGGCCCAGATGAAACCTCGCCCATTTGTGGGCAGAGGGAGCAGTCGCTGAAATACAAGAAGTCCCTGCTGAAAAATGTCCCTGCTGTGAGCACTGCTGGGCGGATTAGCTGGCATTCCTTCTCCTCCATTGAGCGGAGTCGCAAGCTAATAAATATTTCAGAATTGGCTGTATTCAATCCAGCCCTCGTCCCGTTTGACGTCTGTTCTCTCAGCTTTCAGAAGGAGACAGGTGCAGGAGGATGAAAAGGGATTTAATTACTAAACATCCCAACTCCCGATATGCAAACACATGCTGTGCTCCGCACACACCTACTGCACACGGTCACGCGCTCCCCGTGCACTCGCACACATGTCCCCGTGGGGCCCCAGGTCCCCCACGCCAAGCGGTCTGCGGGTGCGGTGCTGTGTTCACACATGCACACAGGCACATGACTCACATAGGAGCCACATGTAAGCACATGGGCAAACAGTACATGTGGACAAGTGAGTGCCTCAGTGTGGATGCAGCACCCATGAGTGTTGACACAAGCATGATATAGTCAATATGTGTGTACATGAATGTACACATTTATAACACGTGCCCATACATATGTACATGCCAGTAATATAGCTACAGGTTTACACACACATGTGCCATGTGTTTCTGAGTAAAGAGAACTTCCAAGGGCCCTCATTGGCAAGCTATATTGTTTACTCTAAGGAAAATTAGGTAATTTTAGGCAAAAAGACAAATGGAAAGGGGGCATATAGGTCTTTTACAATTGAGACAGGCACACAACACACATATGCACACCTGTGCACACGGACCTGCAGGTCCACAGACACTGCACACCAACATGCACTTCTCCCCTGTATAGAGTCACACACCCACAGCAGTGAGTGTGCCTTTGACTGGGCAGGCATATCCGTGTGTGTACACACCAACACACACATGCACACACACTCACCCTTTGCTGGAGTCTCAGTCCTTCCCGCCTCTGAGAACTCCCATCTCCTGCTGCCTGTCCTCTGGGCGGGGGGACGCTCAGAGGCCTGGGGAACAGAGTGTTTCCAAAAATGCGTGACCAGTGCCTGGCCCCAGTGTGGAGGGAGGAGGTCATGCCTCTGGACCCCATGTTAGTGGTGACGGCTGGGGCCGGATGTTTGGGAGGCAGGAGGCAGGGCTGGGGGCGGGAGTCCCTGACTTCCACCCTCACGGCTGGCACAGTGGCTGAGGGGGCCTGCCCCATCTCAGAGGTTCCGAAGACCCATGGCTAGGACCCTCCCCAAAGCTCTGAGAAGCCCAGGTAGCTGGCACCTGCTTTGCCCCGTTCACAGCTCTGCTCACTCGTTGACGGAATAGCGGGTGAGCACACCCTGGATGTCAGGGGAGACTGAGGCCTGCTATTCTGTGTTAGTGAGCGACGCTGAGGGCTGTTTCTCACTGAGCACCAGGCCCACCAGGGGCGACCTGCGGGGTAGCCTCAGCCCCCGGTCAAGCAGAGCCCAGACAGGACCCACCCCTCTCCCCAGTGAGGGCCTTTGCAAGCAGGCAGGGGTTGAGCGGGACTGGGGGCTTTCAAAGGACCAATCAGTAGGCCTTATGGAAATATATGCAAATGAAGCATGCAAATCAGCACTAAGTCTTTTTGCATCTGCAGCCAGCCCAACCTGCCCTAGGTGAGCCCTTCCTTCCCCTCCACAGGAAGGCTGGGAGCTCCAGTCCCAGCAGGGAACAGGCCCCTGGCTGGGGGCTCATGGTCCCTGCCTGCTGGCCTGGGTGCTCCCCTCCCCCATCCCCCTCACCACTCACCAGGGTGCTCCCCTCCCCCATCCCCCTCACCAGGCCCAGTTTGCTCCCTTCTGACCCAGCCTCAGGTGAACCTGCCCACACTCAGCCACACCCTCTCACATGCCATTTCAGTCCGACACAGTCTTACCCACCACAGACACACACTAATGCACATCCATCCACACTGATCTGCACACTCATCTATGCGATCATCTGTGTTACCGGACCTCTGTGTGCTCACATTCATCACACATTCTTCTTTGCACGCCCTCACTCAACAGACCCCGTCCTTTGTCCACATGCACACTCATGTCTCTGTGTTTATACACGCATACGCACTTCCCCCTTAGCACACTCCTTCCCACACATGCCTGTCACTTACACGTGTTAACATACACCTGCACGTATGCCTGCACCTATCCATGGCCTTGTGGGAGCCTGTGGACCTGGGCCCCACCCAGGCCCAGAAATCAGGGTCCTGGGAGAGACAGGCTCTGACAGCTGTGGGTGGCCGAGTTCCCCCAGTGGAGGCTGCGCAGAGGCCAGCGGCCAGGGCCCCTCCTGACCCGCTGTGGGCCCCCCTCAATGGGTGAGGATCCCCACCCCAGACACCCCACCGCTTCTGGGACGCACAGGCCGGCAGCCTCCGGGGATAATGCCTCCTGCAGGAAGCGGTAATGAGGGGCGGAGAATTGGGTAATCAGCCCAAAAGGGGGAACGAGCAAGTGGGAGATGGGAGGGAAGGAGCCCAGCCAGACACGGGGATGGCTACAGGGGGCACTGGGGTGCCCTCGTCCTCATGTGCCGCCTGGTGGGTGCCGCTCCTGGGAGAGAGGCGGCTGTCAGGCCCTGAGCCCAGCAGTGAGGGGCCGTGGAGGGGTCTGGAGGCACCTTACTGCACCCAGTCCTCCCCCCGATTTCCCGTGGGCCTCTCTCCGACCGGTGCCCGGAGCCTCAGGGACGAGGCAGCCCCGACCTTTCAAACTTCGGCTGCTTCCACGCCGCTCCCGCTCGCTGTGACTGATGACCCAGGCCGGTTCCGAGTTACAGGGGAGGAAACTGAGGCTGGAGGCCATGTGATGCCCGGGGTCTCACACTAGCAAGTGGCAGAGCCTGCGATGGAGCTCGGATCCCCGTGACCCCCACGCCCACGGTGCTCCCTCTAACAGGCTGCCTGGTCCCGGGAAGGCCCACGGTCTTCTGACCCCCCTCCGAGGAGACGGTGCTTGCAGAGGGTCCCCCAGGAAAGGAGGCCTCACAGCGGAGCTCCCACACGGCAGCCACCGCTTCCCGTCTCCCCTGGACTCCCATCTGCAGCCCCTCCAGGTGCCCCCTGGGCCTCCATGCCTGCTGCGTGCATCCTCCCTCGCACACGCGTGTTTCTGTGCTCGAGGGCCCACCCAGTGTGCCGGCATCGGCAGCCGGAGGTCCCCTCGGCAGGCTTTTCCCTCTGAGGCTGCCTGTTCCCTGGGGCGGTTGGTACTTTATACTCGTCCCCATTGCACAGATGCAATCACTGAGGTCAGAGGCTTTCCCAAAGGTCTCCTCTGGGCCTTGGTTTCCCCTCTGAGTGCAACGTGAGGGGGTGGGCTCTCCCCACCCCTTTTCAGATTCTCCTGTCTCCACCCCCAGGCGCCCTGTGGCTGCAGAGCCCAGCTGAACAGCGAGGGAGGTTTCCCAGCTGCAGGGGCATTAGAACTGCTCCTCACTCCCCCCCCCCGCCCCCTCGTTCCCCCGGGCCCTGCCAAAACAGGCAGAGCAGGCCCGGGCTGCGGGTGGCTCTTTCCCTGCCTTCACCCTCCTATTCTGTCTGTCTGGTACCAAATGGACAGAGCCCGGGCGTGGGGTCCCGGCCCAGGTGGCCTTCTGGCTGCACGCGGCTCGGCACCCAGCATGGGGCATGGCTCCCCGCCCTCCCCTTCTCAGGCCTCAGTGTTCTCACTAATAAAATGGGGGTGTGAATGCCTCCCTCCAGGAGCTCAGAGGCCACAGGGCAGACACATAAACCGGCACAGCGTGTGGCACAGCGTGTGGCACATGCCATCGGCAGCACCGCCGTGAGCGCACATGAGCAGAGACTGTGGGCCCGGGCCTGGCCCTTCTCACAGGGCGTTCCCTGCCTCCCCTGGCCCGGCCCCACCGGCACCCTGGGGCAGGTACCCCTCCCTGCGCCTCTGGGCCCTGCCTGGACCTCCGCGCCTTTCCTGCCAGCTGCCGGCCGCGCCAGACCTTTTGGGGGGCTGACCTCTTGTCCCAAGTGGGAACCCCCTCTTGGCCGTCCTCTGCTTTCCCCCGCACCCCGCTAAGTGCTTGCTCCCTTTAGCCCGGCTGTGGGGTCTCACAGGAGGACGCGGTTCCAGGGAGCGGGACTGGCTTCTCTTCCATTCGAGCTGCTTTCCCGGCGCCAGCAGAGCTGCTCAGTGTGCACGGGGTGGGGCTGACATGGGTTCATAGAAAACACACTCACAGACCAATAGCAACACAGGACTGAGCTCTGTGTGCACTCACAACTGCACACCTTTGCCCACTCGGTGTTTAGTGGTTAGACGTCCATTTTACAGATGAGGAAACTGAGGCCCAGAGGGTCCTGTGAGCTGCTCCAATGGTGGTAGGGCCAGAGCCCAGCCCTCGCAGGCTTCCCCAGGCCGGTAAGAAGTCTCCCGCTGCCTCCCAATCAGCTCAGTCCTGGCCGGGCCTGTCTCCCCTCCACCCTGCTCTAGATGGCAGTGGTGGTGGGCAGACAGCCCCTCCCCACCGTCCCTCTCCCCCTCCCCACCAGCTCTCTTGCTTTCCCCTGGGGATCAGGGGCTGGGAGGGGCTGCTGGAGGAGGGGGCAGGGAGGAGCCTGACCCCCTCCCCTTCCCTCTCCAGGGCTGCCCCCTCCCAAGCCCAGACTGGAAATCTGACACCCAAGGCCCATCTGCTGCCCTCCTGTCCCCCCCGCCCCTGGAGGCCACGGCCTGCGGCTGCAGAGCAGTGATTGTTCCGGGCTGAATGGGCAGGCCGGGCGCCCACACCAGGTGCACCATTGTGAGGGCGCAGACACCTGCCCGGCGGGACGCAGGCCCTGCCCGCGTGGACCCTCGTTGGGCCGAGGGGATGGGGCTGGGGGCCAGATTCCTGCAGCTCCCCCGAGATCGAGCAACCCCCACTGACACCCCGAGCCCCGGGCCAGCCCCTCCGCTCCTGCACCTCCCTCTTCCTCCCTTTGCCTCTCAGCCCTGGCGCATGCAGGTCCGAGGAGTCAGGGACACCCCCCCCCCCTCCCTTTATTGGCTGTAATGGGCAAGAGACACACGCTGTCGGAGCCTCAGTTTCTCATCTGTACAATGGGGGCGATCTCAGAACACCCCGCATCGCAGGGGAAAGATCAGGGGTGATGGCCCGCGGGCCGCGCCTGACACACGGTGAGTGGCAGCGAGGGGCAGTCATTGTTGCTGAGACCCAGCCGTGTGCAGCCGGGAGCCCAGGGAGCCAGGCCCAGCCCCGGGAGCCCCAGCCCGCCCCCCTGCCTGCCTCCCTGCCCGGCCTCCCTCCCTCCCTCCCGGCTCCATGAAAATTTAATGCCGGGTAATGACAGTCTGGGCTAATGAAAGAGGCTTCTCTTCTGGCAAAAAGAGAAAAACAAACAAAAATCAACAACCTGCAAGGGGGCATTAAGTTTTCATGAGATGCTCTTCCCCACTGACACCCGCCCCCTGCCCGGGCTCCCGGGGCAGGGCGGCCAGCCCCCCTCCCACCCTCCCCCCCTCCCTGAGCCGGGCTGGGCGGCCCGGGTGGGGGTGGGGCACGCTGGAGGGGTTCCGGCTCTTGGGGGAGCATCTTCCTGGGGCTCCCTTGCCAGGCGGCTGCCAGCCCTGGGGAGGGAGGGGAGCCCTGGGAGGCCCCAGCCCTCAGAACCAGCTCTGGGCGGCGGGGGTGGCAGGGGGGCACCCTGAGTGGGTGGGAGAGGAGGGGGAGGGCCCAGGGCCCCTCCATCTGCCGGTGGCAGCCTCCTGTGCGGCCAGGCCCAGCCAGCGGCCGTCTGCTGCCAGCCGGCGGGAAGTGGTTGGAGCAGAGGGCACGGAGCCGCTCCGCCTGCTCTCCCTCTCTTTGTGGTTCCGGGAGAGCCACGGGCTGCGCCTGTGAGATCCTGAGAGAGGCGACAATTAATTTTCTTTTAATCAAGGTCGGATGAAGTAAATTGGTGCGGCTCTGCAGCCCTCCGTTCTCCGTTCTTGCAGCGATGCAAAGCAAATACGATCAAATTATGCTCCTTCTCACCTTATTGGATTAGGAAGCATGACGGATCCGAGGGAGGGCCAACATCCCAGACCCCGCAGCCCCCCAGGCTCCCTCCCCGGGCCCAGAGCAGGTGGACCGCACCCAGCAGGGTCGGTGCTGAGGGGATGAGTGAATGAACGAAGGAGTGAGTGAGTGAGTAGATGAGTGAGTGAGCGAAGGAGCGAGTGACAGAGGCAGCTGATCATGAGGCAGAGCCGGGCAGGGCCGAGGGAAGGTCACTTGGGGAGAGAGCAGAGGCCACCCGCCCAGGCTTTCTCTGGAGCAGTGGCCGCCCGCGTCTCAGACCTCTCGGGCCAGCAGGGGTCCGCGGACCGCCTGCCTGGGACCGCCGCTCTAGAGCATCCTCCCCCTTCGTGCCTCCTGGGATTGGCCGCCCTCCGAAATGGTCTTGTCCACGGGTCTTGGGACACGTGCTCCGTCTGCCTCTTCCTCTCAGATCCGTGCTCCGGGAGCTCAGGGCTCCGTCTGCCTCTGTCCCCGCAGGCCCTGGCGCGCAGTGGGTGCTCCCTCATAGCAGGCGGCTGGGGGATGAGCCTACTACATCCCCACCACGTGGCCGGGCCCCCGGTTCAGCGAGGGCGACACACGTGGACGACCCTGAGGCCTCACTGTGCGTGCCGCTCGGAGATCGGAGCCCAGGGCTGCGGGCGCTGACTCCGCGTGCTGGGCGAGGGAGGTGACCGGGGAGGCCAGCGCCGCGTCTGACAGGCTTGGGTCGGCATTGGACCCGGGGCCCAGCAGGGGAGAGCCTCCGGGCAGGAGAACGGCTTATGCCAAAGTCAGTGGTCCGCCGTGACAGGGCGGGTTGGGACAGAGGATGGCTAGCTTGGCTGGCAGGAGAGGCCGCCACAATCAGGGCGGCAGTGTTGCCTAATGGGTAGGGACGTGCCCTGGGCTCAAGCCCCGGTTCCTTTCTGGGACATTTCAGATTTTTTTTTTTTTTCCGCTCACCCTCTCTACAGGGAGGGTAACCAGGACAGCCCATCTCGGAATCATCCGGGGAGTGAACGGGTGGCAGCCCTGGCAGGTGGCCTCCCCGTAGGCACCCGGTGAATGCCGGCCGCCATCGGCACCACTGCTTTTCATTTCTATTACGAAAGGCAGATCGGGGCTAGATTGGCAAAGGCCTGGGATGCCACCCCCAGGAGGTGGGCAGAGCAGGCGTGTGTGGGGCCTGGGTCCCTGGAACAGACCCATTCTGCGGCCGCAGGAGAGCCGGCCGCTTGGGGAACTGCCTCCAGCAGCGTTCCCGGAAGCGGACTTTCTGTAGAGCGAATGGTTCCCTCTCAGGCATCGGTTTCTTTCTTTCTTTCTTTCTTTCTTTCTTTCTTTCTTTCTTTCTTATTTTTTTAAAAATGTATGTATTTATTTATTTATTTATTTATTTTAACAGAGAGGAAGGGAGAAGGATAGAGGGTTAGAAACATCAATGAGAGAGAAACATCGATCAGCTGCCTCCTGCAGACCCCCTACCGAGGATGTGCCCGCAACCAAGGTACATGCCCTTGACCGGAATCGAACCTGGGACCCTTCAGTCCACAGACCGACGCTCTCTACCCACTGAGCCAAACCGGTTTCGGCGGCATCGATTTCTTAGGTCAAAAGAGTAACAGCGAGGCTGGCCCCGTCTAAGGCTCTCCAGCGTGGACAGGGCCTGTCCCGGGTGGTGGAGGTGGGGCCGTGGGGGGGCGGGGAGGGCGTGGATGGCATGGTTACCACCCCTGGGAGCTAGGGGCCCAGCTGGGGAACAGGACATGCGTGGTGGTAAACGCCACGAGGTCATACGCAATGGGAAACACACATTCCCACACACGGCGGAGAAGGAAAAACAGACTGGAGGAGTCGCCGAGCTCTGCGGAAGCAATGGTGCGGGTCCCAGGCTGTGGGCAGAGCGCCGGGAGGCGCCCGGAGGCACAGGGGCAGGGAGGCTGCCTGGAGGAGGCAGGGAGCTTTAAAAGGGGTCATGGCCAGGCGCGCCTGGGGAAGGAAAGGCGTGGGGGGAGGCTCGGGGACGAGGCGAGGCCCCAGGGTGACGTGGGCAAACGGGCGCGGACGTCTCCCACCCCTGCGGGTGAGGCCTGCTGTGAAAACACTCCATGCACGACTCCGGTCTTCTGGAACATTCCGCCTTCGAGGGGTTTCACGATGTAAAAATCTGAGCTGGCACGAGCACCATCTTCAACCAGGTTCTGCTCTGGGCAGCTCGCTGTTCCGACAAGCGTTGGGCTTTCCGGCTCTGTCGTGTCTGAGCTGTGTGACCTGGGGCGAGTGACTTGACCTCTCTGGGCCTGAGTGGGACGAGCCTCACAGGATGTGTTGCATGGACTCAGCAAATCCCCTGATCTCACGGCAGGCCCTTAGCGCGCTCTGGGTCCTCGGCCCAGGCTGGGGTGTAACGAGGTAGGGGGGATGCCAGAGCCATCGAGCAGAAGGATGACTCTGACCACGGCTCCATGGGCCGCCCCCGTGTGTGCCTGCTGTGCCGGGGGCCTGGGCAGTGGGCAGCCCCCGTGTGTGCCTGCTGTGCCGGGGGCCTGGGCAGTGGGCAGCCCCCGTGTGTGCCTGCTGTGCCGGGGGCCTGGGCAGTGGGCAGCCCCTGTGTGTGCCTGCTGTGCCGGGGGCCTGGGCCGCCCCCGTGTGTGCCTGCTGTGCCGGGGGCCTGGGCAGTGGGCCGCCCCCGTGTGTGCCTGCTGTGCCGGGGGCCTGGGCAGCCCCCGTGTGTGCCTGCTGTGCCGGGGGCCTGAGCAGTGGGCCGCCCCCGTGTGTGCCTGCTGTGCCGGGGGCCTGGGCAGTGGGCCGCCCCCGTGTGTGCCTGCTGTGCCGGGGGCCTGGGCAGTGGGCCGCCCCCGTGTGTGCCTGCTGTGCCGGGGGCCTGGGCAGCCCCCGTGTGTGCCTGCTGTGCCGGGGGCCTGAGCAGTGGGCCGCCCCCGTGTGTGCCTGCTGTGCCGGGGGCCTGGGCAGTGGGCCGCCCCCGTGTGTGCCTGCTGTGCCGGGGGCCTGGCCGCCCCCGTGTGTGCCTGCTGTGCCGGGGGCCTGGCCGCCCCCGTGTGTGCCTGCTGTGCCGGGGGCCTGGGCCGCCCCCGTGTGTGCCTGCTGTGCCGGGGGCCTGGGCCGCCCCCGTGTGTGCCTGCTGTGCCGGGGGCCTGGGCCGCAGCCTGTGGGACCAGCTCTGGGTGGGGACTGCTCCCCGGCTGAGTCATCCTCGCTCCTGGGGTGCAGCTGGTGACCCAGATCGGGCAGGATCATGACATCCCTTTATCGCTGCCATCTCTCCCGGGCCTGCCCTTCCCCTCCTCCTTCCCGGGCTCATCCCCTGGTCCAGTCACGGGGCGGACCGGGCTGACGGTGTGACGACTCAGCCCCGCGCCTCTCCCGCGCGAGATGAGGCCTCCTGGTCCTCCGGGGCCTTCCGTCTCTTCTTCCCCCAGGGCCACAGCAGCGGCAATCGCCGCCACTTGTTGCGCACTCGTTCATCAGGCGCTGCTTTGCATACATCACGCCTGATCTCTCTATTTGTCAGACGGAGCGGTTCTATTATTATCCCCATTTCACAGAGGGCGTGTGTGGGGAAGCTGCCCCGGTTACAGCGTGAGGCGGGCCAGGACCAGGGCGGTAACCGGGTTAGCGCGGATGCTCGAGCTCCTGGTCTTCCCATCATGCTTTGTGCTGTGTGTCTTCACTGTGCCCTTCCTGACTCTCGGGCAGCCCTGCCTCCCTTCAGAGGCCCCCGTCCCAGAACCCCCGCCCCCCGCCACACACACACAACTGGTCCCCAAGAAACGGACTGGTCCCAGGTCCCAGTCCACCAGGGCTCTGTCCTCCCAGGGGCGGGTCCAGTGCTCCCATCCACCCGGCTCCATGGGCGCCACTCGAGGCACCTTCAGAGACGCCGCCCATCTCTGCCCACCTCCAGGGGAGCGAGGCCAGCGCAGGCCGCGTCCCCAGCAGGCCCCTCCGTCAGCTCTAGGGCAGTGGGTGGGGTGGGGGGGCCCTGGGGTCATGCCCCCAAGGGGAGCCTGGGCTGCAGGTGGGGAGGTGATGAGAGGGAAGGGGCGGGGGGGGGGGGCGCCCAGCTGGTGAGCGGTGATCCTCCCTTATCCCGGCATCAGCGCCTCGCTGCTCTTCCAGGCTGGAGTTTCAGATCTCGCTTTCACTTTGGCCTTTGATCACACCCAGAGCGGGTGGCGGGTGGGCCGGGGAGGCGGGGTGGGAGCCTTGAGGGACATGGAGGGAGGGGAGGGAGAGAGCGGATCCCAAGGTGACACCCTCCCCCTACCTGCTGTCAGAGGGACGCTCTGAGGACAGATGACAAGGGCGGCCTCAGGCCCGAGCTTCGAGGACCAGGCTCCCACCGGGCGTCCCCCTGCCCACTCGCTCCCTCCCCGGAATGAGGATAGCTCTGCCCCGCCCCCCATTATTATAGTCCCATGTATGAGTTGTATGCAGCTCAGAGGGTGAGGAAGGGAAGTTCCCCCCTAGTGTAGGCGATGGGGGATGGGGGGGGGGCTGCTTTTGTGCGTTTGTCCTCGGAAGAGCTCTCCCCAAGGGGCGACAGCCCAGGCCTCAGACGGCGCGGCACCTGGTCTTCACTCCGCTGTGTCTGAGCACTCCTCCTGCGGGCACACGGACAGCCACGCGCAGTGCCCCGTGTGATTCTTTACTGGCCGCTGTGTCTCCCAGGCTCCTCAGGCTGGACGCTGAACTGTGTCCGATCCCGGTCCTCCCTGGGAAGGCGGCCTCCCTCTGCGTTCCTCCCGCCCCGACGGCTCAGCCTCAGCTCCGGCTCCTCCAGCTCTGTCCGCGAGGGGTCCGGGCGGCGGGTCTGGCGAGGGGTCCGGGCGGTGGGTCCGGCGAGGGGGTCCGGCGAGGGGTCCGGGCGGCGGGTCTGGCGAGGGGTCCGGGTGGCGGGTCTGGTGAGGGGTCCGGGCAGCGGGCGAGAGGAACACGACCCTGGACCCAGGAGGCCTGGAGTCAAGCACCGCCCTGCCTCCCGCAGAGGACGAGGAGGAGGAGGAGGAGGAGGAGGAGGAGGAGGAAGAAAAGGAGGAGGAGGACTCGCATAAGCTCCCTGCCTCAGTTTCCCAACCTACAGAATGAGGGGATAACACACTCTCCCCGCAGGGCTGTGCGAGGCACTGGGCCCCTGGGGGTGTGCGGGGCTCAGTCCCGGGCTCGGCGGGTGCTGGGGGCGGCCGGCTGAGATGAGGCGGAGGCAGAGGAGGGGGCTGCCAGGCAGGCAGGTAGCACAGGCGGGAGGGACTCTGACACCCTCCGCTCCTCCATCCGCTGCCCCACCCACCTCCCCACGGTGAGTCCTCACATGGAAGACACCCGCCACACACACGCACACACGTGCACGCACACACACACACACACACGCACACTCAGAGATCGGAGAACGACTAAGGGTTCTAAGAAGGAAGCATCGTTCCCTGGCGCTCTGACCCCTCCAGTGAGCTCCTGTGGCCACTGCAGGCCATGGACTTGGAGGGCAGAGCCTCCCCGGCCCCGGGGCCCTCCCTGCGGACCCTGGAGGCCGGTCCGGGTCCGCAGTGGGTGGATGTGGGGAGATCTGGGGAGGCTGTCCCGGAGGCCTGGTCTGGGTCCACAGTGAAGGGATGTGGGGAGCTCTGGGGGGGGAGGAGGGGAACTGTCCCAGAGGCCTGGGCGGGGTCCACAGTGAGGGGATGTGGGGAGCTCTGGGGAGGCTGTCCCAGAGGCCTGGGCCGGGTCCTCAGTGGGTGGATGTGGGGAGCTCTGGGGGGGCTGTCCCGGAGGCCTGGGCCGGGTCCTCAGTGGGTGGATGTGGGGAGCTCTGGGGGGGGGGGGGAACTGTCCCAGAGGCCTGGGCGGGGTCCACAGTGAAGGGATGTGGGGAGCTCTGGGGGGGGCGGGGGGGAACTGTCCCAGAGGCCTGGGCGGGGTCCACAGTGAGGGGATGTGGGGAGCTCTGGGGGGGCTGTCCCGGAGGCCTGGGCCGGGTCCTCAGTGGGTGGATGTGGGGAGCTCTGGGGGGGGCGGGGGGGAACTGTCCCGGAGGCCTGGGCCGGGTGCTCAGTGGGTGGATGGGGGGAGCTCTGGGGGGCTGTCCCGGAGGCCTGGGTCGGGGCCTCAGTGGGTGGATGTGGGGGGCTCTGGGGGGCTGTCCCGGAGGCCTGGGCCGGGTCCTCAGTGAGGGGATGTGGGGACCGCTGGGGTGGCTGTCCCGGAGGGCTGGGCCGGGTCCTCAGGGGGTGGATGTGGGGAGCGCTGGGGGGCTGTCCCGGAGGCCTGGGCCGGGTCCTCAGTGAGGGGATGTGGGGAGCTCTGGGGTGGCTGTCCCGGAGGCCTGGGCCGGGTCCTCAGTGGGTGGATGTGGGGAGCTCTGGGGGGCTGTCCCGGAGGCCTGGGCCGGGTCCTCAGTGTGGGGATGTGGGGAGCTCTGGGGTGGCTGTCCCGGAGGCCTGGGCCGGGTCCTCAGTGGGTGGATGTGGGGAGCTCTGGGGGGGCTGTCCCGGAGGCCTGGGCGGGGTCCTCAGTGAGGGGATGTGGGGAGCTCTGGGGGGCTGTCCCGGAGGCCTGGGCCGGGTCCTCAGTGAGGGGATGTGGGGAGCTCTGGGGGGCTGTCCCGGAGGCCTGGGCCGGGTCCTCAGTGAGGGGATGTGGGGAGCTCTGGGGGGCTGTCCCGGAGGCCTGTGCCGGGTCCTCAGTGGGTGGATGTGGGGAGCTCTGGGGGGCTGGCCCGGAGGCCTGGGCCGGGTCCTCAGTGGGTGGATGTGGGGAGCTCTGGGGGGCTGTCCCAGAGGCCTGGGCCGGGTCCTCAGTGGGTGGATGTGGGGGGCTCCGGGGGGCTGTCCCGGAGGCCTGTGCCGGGTCCTCAGTGGGTGGATGTGGGGAGCTCTGGGGGGCTGTCCCAGAGGCCTGGGCCGGGTCCTCAGTGGGTGGATGTGGGGAGCTCTGGGGGGCTGTCCCCCGGAGGGGCTCAGCACCCAGAGCAGGCGGCGGAGGAAGGCTGGTGCCTCGGGCCGGGTGCCGGGAGTCCTGGGCTAGGGTTGCAGCCTCTGGGCACTGAAACCCGAGGGGGGAGGGCAGGGCCACTCGGGGGAGCAAGCGAGCGGCATTTAGGAGGAGCCAGTGCGTCCGGAGGGGAGGACCGGGGAGCAGAGGAGGAAGGGGCAGGAGGGCCCCGGCCGTTTGCAGCCCGAGAGCTGCGCCTGTGTGTGGGGTGGGGTGGGGGTGTCGGGATGAAAGATGCGGTGGCTCTGAAAACGCGTGTGTCAGCAGCGGGCAGACCACGCCAACACAGCGCTGCCAGGCAGGGGCGCTTTGGGGCGCGTGGAGAGAGGGCCAGAGAGCCGGGCCGAGCTACAAATCCTGAGAGGCCCTACGACACCCCAGGAACCCCACTTCTCCAGCCACCTGGGGGGGGGGTGAGCGGCAGCATCTGGGGGTCTCTCCGTCGTCCCTCACCGCCCCCCGCCGTCGCCAGTCTCTGCGGGGACGTCCTTCGCAGGCCCGAAGGGTCCGTGTCCCCCCCGAGCGGGCGCGGTGCCACTGCACACGTCGGAGAATCATTAGCAGGAATCATTAGCAGAAGACGGCCTCCCCCATAAATCTCCCCGCACCTGGGCCGTCCGTCCGCGCCTCATTTCCATCCTGAACTTTATGGTTTGTCCCTCGTCTGCCGGGCGCCTCCCCCATCAATTGCGCCGTAAGTGCCTGCCGAGGAGACCCCCGGCGCTGACCCGGCGACGGCGCTGGGCTCCTCGCCCTGCGCGCTGGGGGGCCCCCCTCCCCGGGCTCTCCTCTGCTCGTCCCTCAGAGGGCAGCTAGAAGACGCGGTGCCCGCAGCCTCTGCCGCAGAGGGAGGCGGCGTGTGGCTGGGACAGCGAGGGGGGGAGGGGAGGAGGGGGGGAGGGCCCGGGCTGGCTTCGTGGCCTGGCGTGGTGTGGCGTGGTGTGGCGTGGCCTGGCGTGGCCTGGCGTGGCGGGAGAAGGGTCCTGGGGCAGGGGGTCAAGAGGCTGGGGTTGCTATCTCTGCCCTCAACTTGCTGTGTGACCTCAAGCAGGTTGCTTTCCCTCTCTGAGCCTCAAATGCCTCATCGGATGCATGAGAATAATGCTGCCCACCTTTCGTGGTTATGGTGAAGGTTGAGGTCACTCATTCACTCACTCTTCATTCACTCGCTCATTGGTGCTTTCAAAAACCGCTCTCTACGTTCATCCAGGCGGTAAGATTCCTTGGAGACCTGCTGTGTCCCAGGCCATTCTGGGCTCAGACAGAGTCAGCAAGAGACTCGAACGCTGGCCAAGCTGGGAAACCGTGGTGGTGAAGAGCTGGGGCCTTTGTGCCCAGAAAATGTGGCTTTTGAACGCCGGCGCTGTGACGGCCTAGCTGTGTGACCTTGGGCACGTCGTTTGACCCCCAGGGGTCTCAGTTCCCTCGTCTGAGGTGGAGGACACCTAACACACAGCATGCACTTGACCCAGGACAGCCAAGGCCACCGCAGTTTTGCCAGCGAGAGGATGCAGAGGGAGCCGGCGCCGTTCGCGGGCACAGGGGGCGGGGAAGCGTGAGGGAGGGAGGGCATGTGGGGGCAGGTGAGCAGGAGGGCTTCCAGCCTGGCCTCTGCCCAGCGAAGCATTTGGAAACGGCGGGAGCAGCCCAGGAAAGGGGCCGGGAGGAGGGCGGGCAGAACTCGGGTTTCCAGATTCCCGCCCCCTCCATGCAGGTGCTCCCAGGGCCTGTCCTCAGGAGACCCGGGGCCCGGCGGTGCCACCCGCAGGTGGGGTGAGGTGGGGAGACCGTGGGCGGGCCTGGCCCGGCGGGAGGCCGCCTGGCGGTGTCTGAATGCCTCTGGGTTTTGGGACACAGAGTTCAGCCCCATCTGCTCACGGGAGGGTGCTGGGTGGGGCAAGGTGAGCCCTCAGCACCACGGCCAGCGCGGGTCACCTGGGGAGGGGACGCCTGTGGAACCCCGGGACTGGCCCCTCTCCGGGGGGGGGGGGACGGGAGACAGTAGGGGTCACACCGTGACCTTTGTGACCCACATGGGCAGAGATGTCCTCACTCCCCACTGTGGGTGGCTAAGGCGTCACACGGCCTCAGGCAAGTTCTTAACCTCTCTGAGCCCCAGTTTCCTCCTTTTATTAAAAATAAATAAATAACAAAAAGGTTCACCATCTCACAGATCTCAGAAGGTTTGGGAGGGATTAACTACAAACTTCTTAGTTGGCTGCCAGGCACCTAGTAGGCACTCATTAAATCGTGGTAACTAGGTTCCCTACGACATGTTTTTTGTTTTATTTCCTTCTTCCAGACGTAAGGGCAGGGTTTCTGTGCCCATTTAAAATATATCTCTTATTGATTTTTTACAGAGAGAAAAGGAGAGGGATAGAGAGCTAGAAACATCGACCAGCTGCCTCCTGCACACCCCCTACAGGGGATGTGCCGGCAACCAAGGTACATGCCCTTGACCGGAATCGAACCTGGGACCCTTCAGTCCGCAGGCCAACGCTCTATCCACTGAGCCAAACTGGTTTTGGCACGTGCCCATTTTAAAGGCAGAGAAACTGAGGCCCAAGGTGGCTTCGAGCTTCCATGGTTTTAAGCAGCCAGACGGTGGTGGTGGTGGCGTTGGAATTAGAACCCAGGCCTTCTGACTCCCATCTCTCCCGGTGTCTGCACCGGCGTGTGAATTCCCAGGAGCGGAAAACAAAGAGCCGGCTGCGGGTGCATCAGCACCCTCCCACGGGTGACTCACCTGCGGAGCCGGAGCAGGGACCTGCCCCAGCACGTCCCCGCCCCCTGGCCTGGCACGGCCGCCCTCTGACCCGAGGGCCAGGGAGGGGGTGCAGAGGAGAAGGCGAGGAAGGGGCTGGTGCTCTGAGAGCCTGAGCCCCTCGGGCGCCCAGGGTGGTGCCCGTGGCCTGGGAGGCGGGAGAGGAGAGCTGGGGGTGGGAGTGGGGGGTGGGGCCTGGGTGGGCGCCACAGGCTGGGAAGCAGCTTGCAGATTTTACAGGTCACATTATCTTTTATGGGCACCCTGAAAAGAATGTCAGGCACTAGAGGGCTTCCCCCCCTTTCTCTCTCTCTCTCTCTCTCTCTCTCTCTCTCTCTCTCTCTCTCTCTCTCCTCTGATCACTGCAGCCACCACTGCAGGACTTGATCACAGGCTTGGCCCCAGCAGCTGAGCACGGGGTCTTGGTGGTCGCTGGCTGTTGGGTCCTGGGGTGGGGTGGGGTGGTTGTGGCTGGTGGTAGCCGCACGTTCCCTCCCCCTTTGGGCTGGAGAGGGTCCAGGGCTCCCCATCTACCTGGGACGTCACCTGGACCTCCGAGCACAGACTTCCCTCCACTCCGCCAGCCTCTGCCCACGGCGGGATGACCTCGCTCCGGGGTCAGCTCCCGGGCGCGGCGTGTCCAGGATGGGAGAGAGGCCTGGGCCCCCGTGTCAGGGATCCCCGACTGTCCCCACTCTGTCCCAGGGCCTCCACCTCCCCTCGGGCCCGCCTTCCGGCTCTCACTCCCAGGAAGAGGCCTGGCCTGGGGTCCTTGGAGCAGCCTCGCACCTCACCTTGAAAAGGGGTCAGGGGTCAGGTCCTTCAGTTCACGGCCCCAGGGCATGGTGCTGGGCCCTGGCTCCTTAGCTTTAAGGAAAACTCCGCTCTGGAACGAACAGGGAGAGGTCTGCAGACAGGATGTGTGTGTGTGCGTGTGAGTGTGAGTGTGTGTGAGTGTGTATATATCTATATGTGTGTATATGTGTGTGTATTTATGTGTGTGTATGTGTGTGTGTCTGAGTCTTTGTGTAAGTATGTGTGTGTCTGAGTGTGTGTATGTGTGTATGTATGTGTATGTATATGTGTGTATGTGACTGTGTATATCTATATGTGTGTATATATGTGTGTATATGTGTGTATGTGTGTATATGTGTGAATGTGTATATATGTGTATATATGTGTGTGTATGTGTGTATGTGTGTGTGTATGTGTGTGTGTACATGTGTATGTATGTGTATGTATATATGTGTGTATGTGTGTGAGTGTGTATATGTGTATATATGTGTGTGTCTGAGTGTGTGTCTCTCTGTGTATATGTATGTGTATGTATATGTGTGTATGTGTATATGTGTGCATGTGTGTCTGAGTGTGTGTATGTGTGTGCACATGTGTATGTATGTGTATGTATATGTGTGTGTATGTGTGTGTGTGTGCCCACACCTGTGGAAGGGTACATTACCAGGAGGAGGGCCCATATGGCACAGTGGTTAGTGGCATTGACTTTGGGTCCCAGCCCCACCACATACCATCGCTGAGCCTCCATTTCCTCCCCTGTAAAACGGGGGTGATAATAACAGCCCTCGCGTTTGTTGGGGGGAAGTCACCGAGTTCACAGGGCCTGGCACATAGTAAGCGCTCAATAAAGGCTAATGATCATAATTAGTATAATTATTAATCAAGTCTGGGGATGCCTGAGCGGCTGCGCTCGGTCCCTGAGGACTCAGGAGAGGGGGTGTGGGCTGGCGTGGCAGCGAGAGCCACGGGGTGACACAGCGGGAAGGACTCCGGGCCACGATACCGGTGATGAGGGGGCGAGGGTGTGACGGCTCCCTCCCACGAAATGGTTAAGAAACAGGGGAGACCGGCCAAGAAGGCGAGTGCTGCCCAGGAAAATTAGGCAGCGGGCCTAATGAAAACCAGGCGGCGGGCCAAGTCAGAAATGTGACCTTCCTCCTGCCTCGCTCTTCTCTTCCCTGAGCCCGGGGTGGGTGGGGCAGGGCGTTCGCTCCAGCCGTTCTCGGGCAGGAGATCCCAATAGGGTGGGTGTGGGGGCGAGGAGGTGGGGCTGAGGAAGGAGAAGAAGGCCATGGTCAGGGCCATGGTCAGGGCCTGGGAGATGGTGTGGAACCAGAGGAAGTCGGTCCACCAACTCTGGCCGCCGAGCCAGCCAGGCAGGTGTCAGGGCTGCTGGGGTCCTCGAGAAGCTCCAACACAGCCCATCATTGTACCTGCGAGCAAACGGAGACCCAGGGGCGGGCGGCTGGCAGAGCAGGCAGGAGCGGGGCCTGACCCGGCCGGGCTACCATCTGATCGCCCGCCTCCGGGCTCAGCCAGAGGACCTTAGGCCAGGCCTGTGGACACCGGATTCCTCCGGCTGCGACAGCTCCATCCCTGGGCCCCAAGCCCCAAACCTGCCCCCCCGTGAAGTGCCTCTAGGGGCAGCCCCTCACCGGGGCGGCCTGGTGGGGAGGCCGGGGGCTCACGTACAGAATGTGTTTCTCTTACGTTTACATGGTGGGTGTGCCGGCCCCTAGCGGATCTGTGTTGCCCAAACAAAAAATAATGCTCACTCCCCCGGTTTAAGAAAGACACTGGCCTATTGGGGCGATGGGCCCAGATTTATCCTCCTCCTTCATCTCCGGGACAAGGCGGGAGGGTCCCAGCAGGGGGGACAGCTCCGCCGGCGAGAGACACTCCGAGGGCAGGGTCCACCCTGGACGCCAGCCTCGGCCCTGCTCACCGCCGTGTGGCTGGCACCCAGAGCAGTGCCTGGCACGTGACAGGTGCTCAGGAAACATGGAGGAATGAATGAATGAATGAATGAATGAATGAATGAAGAGTTCATGAATGGATGGGTCGGGGGATGGCTGGCTGAAGTTGCCCGGGAAGGCCTGGCTAAGGAAGCGGCACTGCGGCTGGACTCTGAAGGGCAGGGAGGTGGGGAGAGCGCGGACAAGCCCCCCAGTCAGAGGGCGCAGCCAGGGAAGGTCCCGGGTGTCGGAGAGCTGAGACGGGGCAGATGTGACGGGAGCGTGTGGGTGGGACGCAGGGAGGGAGAGGCCATTGGGCCGGTTCCTTTCCTTTCCGGCTGGGTGGCCCCGGTCTGTCAAACGGGATAATAAAAGGGCGGAGCAGCCCTAGCCGGTTTGGCTCAGTGGATAGAGCGTCGGCCTAGGGACTGAAGGGTCCCAGGTTCGATTCCGGACAAGGGCACGTACCTCTGATTGCAGGCACATCCCCAATGGGAGGTGTGCAGGAGGCAGCTGATCGATGTTTCTCATCAGTGTTTCTAACTCTCTATCCCTGTCTTCCTCTCTGTAAAAAATCAATAAAATATCTTAAAAAAAAAAAAAGGGGGGGGGGGAGGCGGGAATTGGGAAGATCCAGGGATCAATGCACAGGGCCTACCCATGGCCAGCCCCAAGTACTCAGTGGCTCTAATAGAATAATAATAATAATAATAATAATAATAATACACAGCAACAACAATGCCCCATTTTTCATTTTACACCAAGCCCCGTGCCCCATGTCCCATCCCAAACCCGGCCCAGTTGTCCCTGGGGCCGCCCTCCGGCCCCGCCCCTCCTGAAGGTCGCCTCCCAAGGTTATCTCTGTTCCCTCTGGATTCTGTGAAGTCGCACAGGTCACACTCCGGGGCTGAAAAGTGTTGCTTTTTATAGCCCTCCCTGGCTGCCAGGAATGCTGCGGGGCCATCCCGCCGGGCCTGTCCCCCGGCAGAGAGAAGCCTCCGGGGCTGGGGCCCCTCAGCCGGACACCCCGGCCGCCCGGGCCCCTCTAGGCCAGGCTCCCGCCCTGCCAGGTGTCCGAGGGGCAGGGGGCTGCGAGAGGCAGAGTGCCCTGGACAGAGGACCAGCAGAGCCCCGATGCCGGCTCTGGCTGTGGACCAGCCGGATCCCTCTCCGGTTCAGTTTCCCCATCTGCCCAATGGGGCCGCTGGGCCTTGCCGGCCCCCCGAGGGAGTGAGAGGCGGGGGGCTCTGGAGGGAAGGAGGCGGAGGGTGAGGCGGGGAGGAAAGGGCTGTGGGAGCCTCCCTGGAGCTGGGAGGACAGGCGGGAGGAGGGAGGCGTGCTCCCGTGAGGCAGGCACTCTCTCCCCTTCAGGCCATTTAATCCTCCCCCTGAGCCCTGGGGTAGGCGCAGCCATCACCAGGGCTGCCGATGGGGAAACTGAGGCAGGCAGAGCTGACGTCGTTTTGCCCAAGGTCACCCGGCTTCTAAGTGTCAGAGCTGGGATTCCAGCCTCTGTCCCCCGATCTGCCCCTTGTTTGGGTCACTTCGGCAAGCAGCCCCCTGGATGGCTGGCAGCAGAGAGCGTCGGACGGGGGGAGGGGGGGTACGGGGGGGGGCATGGCGGGGCTGTGTTTCTGGGCAGGAGACCTCCCTGGCACAGTCCCTGCTCCGTTCCACCAGGCACGTGCCTGGCAGCTCGCTCCCCGGCCCCTGCAGCCCCTGCCTCGGCCCGTGCCCCCAGGAGGGCCCGGCTCCGGGGTCCTGGCCAGGCCCCGACCAGAGGGCTTGCTCAGCGAGACCAGTGCTGCCCTTTGCTTCTCTCCCATCTGCTCCCCCGGCCTCGGCCGCATCCTCCCTCCTTTTAATCTGGCTCTTATCAAGGATGATAACATTCAGCAATAATAAAACGCGAGTCCACTTTCCAACAGCTGATTGCTCCCACGCCCTGATGCAGCGATACAGAAGCCCACGTCCTGGGCCGGCCCGGGGACACCTGTGTGCAGCCGCCCACCCCCACCCCCCAGCCACTTCCGTCACCCCCGTCCCTGCAGACCCCCTGGGGAGCAGATGCCCCATGGGTATCTCAGAGCTGCTTCCCCTTTGTCAAAAAGACCCCAGAGAGGGTCAGGAGAGGGCTCCAGACCAACCCGTGGGGCCATCTGTCTGCCCTCTCTCCAGGGGACAGCTACCATTTATTGGGCAGCTGCTTTCTGGTAGGCTTTGTGGTGTGTCCAGGCATTTTCTCAATGAATCGAGAATAACAGGTTTGCCCAACTGCAGTGGCTCGGTGGTTGAGCGTTGGCCTACGAAGCGGGAGGTCACGGCCTGTGCCCAGGTTGTGGGCTCAATCCCCAACTGTGCAGGAGGCAGCCGACCGATGGTTCTCTCCCATCATCGATGTGCCTATCTCTGTCTCTCTCCCTCTCCCTTCCTCTCTGAAATCAACAACAACAAAAAAAATATTTAAAAAAAATTGTCCTGGCTGGTTTGGCTCAGTGGATAGAGCGTCGACTTGTGAACTAAAGAGTCCCAGGTTCAATTCCAGTCAAGGGCACATGCCCAGGTTGCAGGCTCTGTCCCCAGTGGGGAGCGTGCAGGAGGCAGCTAATCAACGATTCTCTCTCATCATTGATGTTTCTCTCTCTCTCCCCCTCTTCCTTCCTCTCTGAAATTAATACTATATATATATATATATATATATATATATATACATATATATGTATTATTCTTAACCCCATTTTATTCAGAGATGGGGAAACAGAGAGGTCAGGCCACTTGCCCAAGATCACACAGATATTTAGGTCAGGATTTGAACTCACGACGGCTGGATTCCATGACCCAGACTCTCGGAGAAGCGCCCTGCCCCCTGCCCCTGCCTCCGGCCCGTGTCCTGCCAGGTGGAGGCGCCCGCCAAGCAGCACCTGTCCTCCCACGATGTGAGTGGTCCTGCCCACGACGGACCAGCCGGGACCCCGCCCCTTCCCTGTCCGTCCCGGGTCTGGGGTGGCGGGGCCGAGTGGGGGTTCCTGCTGCTGCCCAGGCTGGGCCAGCTGCCAAGGCCGCGCCGCCTGCACCCCAGGAGGACCTTTGTCCCTTAATAGGTCCTCCTCGGTACAGGACGTCCCAGGGCGGAGGGCACAGCCTGGGTGCCAGGCCTGGGCAAGCCCTGCCCAAGGCACTCCCCAAGCCCTGGGGAAGGGCAGCCTTGCCTTGGACTGCAGGCATTGCTTTGCCTGCCAGCAAGACTGGGGCTCCCAGTCCCCTCCCGCCAGAGCAGGGCTGAGGGGGGTCCCAGACATGGTAGCAGCCAAATGGGCAGCCGAGGCCTTTCCTAAATGTGACTGGCCCCATCCACCCCACTGTTTTCAGCTTCACACGTCTCGCTCCTCCCATCTCTACCCGCCCCTCCTCCCCCGTTCCTGGAAAATATCCGCCCTCCTCTCTGCCAACTTCTGAGCCGCCACAGTCCTCTAGGCCCTGCTCCTGACACCTCCCCCAGGAAGCCCTCCCTGACTGCTGCAGCCCATCACAGTCTCTCTCCTTCCAGGAACTCCCGAAGCCCGGATGTAGAACACGGCATTACCCTTCCGTTCTCATCACTCACTCCCCCCCACTCCCCCCACCCCGTGTGCCACGCCCCATGCTGTGCTCTCTATGGGGCAGGGGAGGAGAAACAATGATTGACACACGGTCCCAGCCTTGAGGGTGCTCTCAGGCCTGAGGGGAGCCAGATCTCCTTATACACCCCCACGGCCCTTTTTAAAATAGCACGAGCCTTGACCAGCCATGCCCCTCAGGTCCCCAGGAGAGCAGGCGCCCGGCTCAGCCCTGGCAGCTGGCCGATAGTAGGTGCTCAGTAAGTACCTGCTGGGCCCGGCCAGCGTGGCTCAGAGGTTGAGCATCGACCTGTGAAGCGGGAGGTCACCGGTTCGATTCCTGGTCAGGGCACACGATGTTTCTCTCTCATCGTTGATGTTTCGCTCTCTTTCTCCCTCGCACTTCCTCTCTGAAACCAGCAAACCTATATTTAAAGAATAGTAAGATCAATACTTCTGGATGAAGAACGAATGGAATGAATGAATGAATGAATGAGCCAGGACCCGGGGGCTTGCTCGGTTTCCTCTCCTGGACTCTATGCTCCTCGGGGACAGGGTCAAGGTGGGCGTATGCTCAGGAGAAGCAGGGGTTTCTGGGAGCTTGGAGGAAGGACGTGTAACCAAGACTAAGGCGGGTGGCCGGGAGGTGCTGACGCACTGACGGCGGAGGGGTAGGGTACGCGGGACAAATGGTTAACAATCGGGACGGTCCCGCCAAAAGCGGGACGTCTGGTCACCTCAGGGCAGGGGCAGGAAGCAGGCAGGGAGAGCCTCTGGGAATACCAGGCCACGGGCACAGGTCAGGGCCGTGAGCACAGGACACTTTGGGGCAGACAGGAAGGCCAGGGTGATGGAGCTGGGAGGCCCGAAGACAAGAGGGGCGGGAGGCAGGGCCACACGGGGGGACCTGTGGTCAGGCGAAGGCGTCTGGGCCGGACCTGCAGGCTCGGGGAACCTCTGCTGGGCTCTGCCCGGGGAGTGATGACTCACTGCTGGGGGCACCACAGGTGCGGGGCGGGGGGGCAGCCAGGGCCAGCGCCCCGCCAGGAGGGGGCTGCAGAATTCCAGGGGAGCCCGAGGGTGGCCTGACTCACTGCTTCTCCTTCCTCAGCCCTGAGAGTCTGGACTCCCAGGTCTTAGCCTCTGGGGACCCCGGGGCTGGTTCTGTCTTGTCTTCCGCTTCCAGATGGGAACACTGAGCCCCAGAGGGCGGTGAGGAGCCAGGCCCCAGGTCTGGAGCAGGGAAGGGTGGGGTGCCTGAGAGGGCAGAGGTTCCCCAGGAGGCCCCGTTCAGGCCACAGGCGGACAGACTGGATGGCCCTGGCAAGACCAGGGCGTTTAGAACCTCCCAGTAGCGGGGGGTGGGAGCCACCGGAGGCCGAGGCTGGAGTGGGACCCCAAGCCCGCTGCGCCCCCAGCCCTGGGGGACGGCTGCCAGCCTCCATGAACCCTGGAGGAGACTGGGTTACTGACCCAGCTCACAGGTGGAGAAACGGAGGCAGGACCAGTGACAGGACCGTCGCTGCTCTCAGCACCGCGGGGCCGGCGCAGGTGGTGCCGAGTCAGGCAGGTCTGGGTTCAGTCTCTCCAACGAACTGACCCCGAGCCAGTGGCTCTCCGTTTCCTTTCCTCAGTTCCCAGAACACGGGGAGGGGGAGGCGGCGGCTCCCGGGGGACTGCGGAGACACAGGAGGCGCACACAAAGGGCCGGGACACAGGGGCCTCCGGGACCGGCCGCCCAGCAGCCAGCGTGGCCTCTCCCGGCCTCTGCACGCCGCCTGCACCCACTCTCCCTGGCACGTTCAGCCTCTGCCCCACACCCATTTGCATGCCAAGCTGCCAGCGCTGGCAGGTGAGCCAGGCCCGCCTCCCGCCCTCCCTCTCCTGTGCTCGGTGGGGGAAAGGGCTGAGCCTGGGGCTGTCCTGGTGGGGGATGGGCGGGGCAGGGGCAGGGCAGCGGCTGGGGGAAAGTGGGCGCTGGGCACACGGGGAGGCCACCCTCTCCCGGGGCCCGAGAGTCTGGAAGAGGGGGCGAAGCCTGCTCCTCGCACTCCGCCAGCCCGCCGCCTCGGCCCTCGCTCAGGGAACACATTTCATGAGCAAACACACGCTTAAAGGGAAAGAAAGCCTGCTTCTGGGAACGCCCTGGCTCTCCTGAGATGCCAATCAGCAGTGCCCTCCCCCACATCCCTTGATTGGCCGTGGCTTTGACATTGGCTTCAACCCTCAACTTCCTCATCTGTGAAATGGGGTGAGCCCCCGTCCCGGGTGGGGGTGGGGCTTCCATGGGAGCACTCGGGGCCGTGCTGTTTGAACTCCACCGGAGAGCCCCCTGCCATCGGCTCTCAGTCTGAAGTCCCCCCCCCCGCCCCCTTTGAGCACCTGGGGAGACCGAGGACCTGCGCCCCAGCTCCTGAGGGTAAAGGTGGGGGCAGAACCTGGGCGCCCCACCTCCTGCCTCCGTGCGTCCTTGAGGTGGCAGCGCCCAGATACCATCTCCCGCCGAGAGCCCAGAGGAATTTGGACAGCGGGGAGAAAACAAGCCCAGCCTAATGTTTTTCATTTTTGGTCTCGAACAATGCCCGTTTCTGGGCTGATTGTTAAGCAAATATTGCAGGAGGCGGCCCCGAGCTGACGCAGGCAGGCCAGCCGGGGATCAGATCAGAGCCACAGCCCGGGGCCCGGGGCCCTGCGCCCCACACCGTGCCCGGGGCTCCGGCTGCCACCGGCCTTCCCCGAGCCTCACGGCTGTGGGGAGGGGGCTTCCGGGCCCGGGTTCCAGGGCTTCCTGACTCAGGAGAAGCAGGTCTGCCCGACCATGGCCGGCTCTCTCTCCCCCTCTCCTTCCTCTTCGGGACAACAGGGCGTCTGAGGGCTGTGCCCGTTGGCTCCGGACTGTGGTTCCTGGGACCACTTCCGGTGCTAAGACGGACAGTCTCGAGCGGCTTCTGGGTTGTTTACCCTAGGGCAGTGGTCGGCAAACTCATCAGTCCGCAGAGCCAAGTATCAACAGTACAGCGACTGACATTTCTTTGGAGAGCCACATTTTTTAAACTTAAACTTCTTCTAAGGCCACTTCTTCAAAACAGGCTCGCCCAGGCCGTGGTGTTTTGTGGAAGAGCCACCCTCAAGATCTTGGCCAAAGAGCCGCATGTGGCTCTTGAGCCGCAGTTTGCCGACCACTGACTACCCTATGGACTCAAAGAATTGAGGGCCAGGTAGACAATCCCTCGGGTGCCTCCGCTACTGCTGCCATCAGCAACCACAGCCGGCCTGCGGAGAAGCCTGAGTCCCATTTCACCGCTGGGAAGACTGAGGCCCAGAACCTGGCTGGCACCAAGTCAGGGACGCGGCAGAGCAGAAAGGCAGGCCCAGCGGGCTTCCAAAGCCCCGGCTTTCCTTCTGGGGGACTGACCTTGGCCAGCCACAGGTAGGAAGACCAAGGTCAAGAGAGGTGGGGAGAGCCGGATCCCAGGCCGGGCCCTCCCCACGGAAGCCAGCCTTAGGGTGCCCCATCTTTCAGCGTCGGGAGGACTGGTTGCACCTTAGCCCAGACCCTAAAAAACACACACACATTCCAGCTTATTGGTGGAGGTGGTGGGAGGGGGATAACATACTTCTGTCTGGTCTAAGGGGCCCCAGAAACTGCCCCGGATATGGAGGGGTCACTGTGGCCCCTGGATTCTTGCCTTCCCCGGAGGGCCTGTTGCAAAGTCAGACAAACCACGCTTGCCTGTCCTGGGACGGTCACACGGAGAGGCCTGGCCCGGCGGGTCCCAGAACTCCAGCCCACAGGCCTCTGGCGGGGAAGGCAGGGTCCGCGCTGGGCCCTTCTCCCCCGAGGCCGGGCACGGGCTGCCCGCGCTGTCCCCGTGCTCGGCTGGCGCATGGCCTCGGTGGCAGGGAGGGCGCTGGCACTCGCTCTGGGGGTCTGTGTGAGGTTTCCTCCAGCAGCTGGTGGCAGCGGGTACGGCGCACTAATTAATTAGCGCTTAAGTGCTTAGCATCCTCCTGCATCGTGTCAAACGAGGATTTGAGTCTTAATTCCCCGCGTAGGTAACGGCGGGAATGAGCCGGGGAGAGAGCGGTCAGGCTCAGAGGAAGCGGTTTTCCCCGCCTGGCTTCGGGCTAAGACCCCCGGGGTGGCAGAGGCGGGGACCCGGGGGTCAGAGCTCCTGGGCCCTCAGCCCCTCCTCTCCCTCTCCAGGCACCTGCCCGCGGGGCTGAGACGGGGGAGCACGGGCCCTGCAGCCAGGCCGCCGAGCTCGGCTCCCAGCGCGCTGCCTGCTCACCGGGCGCCCCCGGGGGAGTCACCTGATCCCCCGGTCTCGGGCGGAGAGGATGAGGGACCCGCCCAGAGAATCGCCGGGGAGATTACACGGACGTGCGGAAATGATCGTGCGGAATGTGCCTGGCTCATGGCGGGGCCCCGACTCGTAGGGGCTGTTACCTTCCGTGTAGTCCCTCTCTTGGCCTTGTTTTTGTTTATCCAACAAACGTGCGTCAGGCTTCTACCGTGCACCTGCTGGACACCGGCCCGCGTGCGGGGGGCCCGGGACTGAGTCTGTCCTCAGCCTCTCTGAGCTGGGCCTGACCCTCTGGGACCCAAGGACCATGACAGACTGTCTGGGAGGCTCAAGTGAGAGGCTGTAAGTCAGAGCCCTTAGCCCAGGTCTGCCACAGGTGGCGCCCCACTAACCACGGGCTATTGGGGGGAGAGGGGAGAGCAGTGGCCCCAGGGGGGGTGCTGCAGGGCAGGCAGATGTGCTCCCCCCATCGCTCTGGGCCCAGCATCGCTCAGGACCCCCCTGGAAAGGTGGCTGCATCCCTCAATGGCTGGGGCGGTGTCCAGCGCCAGGACTCGGGGACATGGTGGGTGGTAGCGCCACCACTCAAACCCAGGTCGGCTGACTCGGCTCGGCTCAGTGCTGAGACTCCGCGGACGGGTCCTGGTGGTGGGGGGAGCCCCGCGCAGGGAAGGCCAAACCGGACCTTCTTTTCCTGATGCTTTTGGCTTGTTCACTCTCCCTCAGCATCCCCCGGAACTGCTGGTCCCCAAGGATGGCCCACGGGATGGCACAGGTGGGGTCTCCAGCCTACCTCCCCCCCCCCCCACGGTGGGTCTGTGTGGATCATCTCAGTCCCGCAGAGGCCAGGGGACCACTCAATGTGCTGGCGAAGGGCCCGGCCCAGCCGTGTGAGTGAAAGATGCCCAGAGGTGGGGGAGGGAGGGGCAGGGTAGAAGGTGGGGGGGGGTGGGCAGGTGCTAGAAACAGAGTCTGGGGTTCTTAGGCTGGCCGCCGGGCTCTGCTCCGTGACCTGTAGAGCCCCCCGGTCTCTCAGGCCTGACCTTGGGGTGGACGTGAAGGCGGCAGTCTGCAGGAGGCGGCGCCTCCAGCCGAGCGCTCTGTAGGTTGCCAGCAGGTCCCAGATCTCCAGGGGCTGTGTGACTGAGGAGCCAAAGCGGCTGCAGGTCCTACAGGCACCCTTCTCCACGGGGGGAACCTCCCGGCAGAGGCTCAGGCTCAGCGGCGCCCCGGGCTCCTGCCACGCAGTGAGGACGGGTCCGTCCTGAGCTGTTTCCCGCGGTAACCGGGACCCACCGTGGGGAGGGGCCTGCTGCTATGGGCCAGGTCTTCGGACAGGGGCCAGGGACCGAGCCTGGGCCGAGCGAGCGAACACTGGCCGTGGGGCTGGACCGGAAGCCCGAGGGCCGTGGGGAAGGTGTCACATCTGGGGCGGCAGGTCCGGGCCTTGGCGCCCACAGGGTCTCCCCCCCTTGTATGCTTGTCCTCCTCGGGGGGATGGAGGCTGGAGAACGAGGGCATTGTCTGATCGCACCCCTCGCTTATACACGTGAACCCGGAGCTGAAAGACTGAAAGAATCAGAAGAGCTGCGCTAAGGGGCAGGCACTGTGCTAAGACCTTCCCCAGGTTTATCTCACCGGCCTTTGCATTAACGCCACCGGACCGTCGGGAAACGGAGGCTTAGAGAGGTCACCTTGCCCCGGGCCAACCTGCTAGGCAGCGGCCGAGCTGAGATGCAGAGCCCAGCAAATGGTCAGCGGGCGGGCTGCTGGCCTGGGGGCCAGGCTTTGGGCTGGAGAGCGGGCCGCAGGCTGATGTCTCAGAGGGGGCGTGGGAAATGGGGTGCTGGGAGCGGGGGAGGGGGCAGCCCCCCGGCTGGGAGCTGCTTACTTAGCCCTCAGGGCCCCAGCCTCACGCCACTGGGAGGAAGGAAAACCCTGAAAATGAAAAGCTCTCGAAACTCACGGGGCTCTGGTCAGGGGGCGGCTTGGAAAACCTTCCCGAAGTTCCTGGCAATGTCCCTGCGGGAGCCAGCTCACGTATTCAAAAAAAAAAAAAAAAGAATCATTAAACAAGTTAAGACGGCAGAGAGGCCGTAAACGTGAAATATCGGCGTTTGACAGGGTCCCCGCCGCAGCCAGGCTTAGTCCTGACCAGCCAGAGCCCTGGCCAAGGGAGACATCGTCTCCCCCAGATGCCCGCCACCCCCCCCTCCCCCAATCCCACGATGTCTGCCCCAAGAGTCCCTGTGCCCAGCTAGCGTGGCACCTGCAAGCACCGTGGCTGCCTCTCGCTGGGCAGGATTCTGGAGGGAGCTGGTCCTGGGAGGCAGCCAGCGCCACTCCTGGAAGGGGTGCCCAGGAGACCCGAGTGTCCTGGCCATCCCCCCACCCCTTACCTTGTAGCACCAGAGCCACGAGCCAGGCCGTCTGTCTGCTGGCCACTCTGCAGGAGGGAAGGCTGACCCTGCTACCTCGGAGGCACCCCTGGGTGCCTGCTGGTGGCGGGGACAAACGCCCGGTCTGGGCTACAGACACGGCCCCTGCTCGCCCCTTGGTCTGAGGGTGTCTGGCTCATGTTCAGGAGTCACAGCAGAGACGGGGGTACCACCGGGCCAGCCTTCCGTCCTGCTCCCTCCTCTGCCACAGGGAGAACCAGGATTGAGGGGACCCCCTTCCCCACCCTGTCACCTCAGGTCGGGCCTGGGCCTGGCCTGGGGGGACACAGGGCCGGAGGCTGGAGGGAGGGTTCCCAGGGTCCAGCCCCGCCCCCCCGTTCCCCCCCCCCCACACACACACACATCCAGAGTGACTTCCAACGAACTAGCCGACCCCTCCCCACTGCGGGGAGACAGGGAGGGTGACATTGAGCGCCTGCGCCCGGGCGCCCTAAGGGTTAACTAATTAATGGTCGAAAAGTGCTTTGAAAAAATAAAGTGCCGGATAATGGGAAGGGCAATTATGTTGGGAGAAACTCCTAATTTGGCTGGAATTGATGTTAATGATAAAGTATCTGAAACATGTAGCAGGCCGGCGTGATTGTATTTTATATGACAGAGGGAGGGACGCCCGCACGCAGGGGACACGGGGAGCCGTTAATTTGGTTAAATAAAGCGAACGGTAGAAGGCATGCGGACGCCGCGGCACGCGCTGGGTGCCCGGACTCGGCAGCACCCGACTCTTGTTTATTTGTTTGGGACCGAGGTCACCGGGAAAGGGCCGGGCAGATGGCTCGAGAGGCCTGGGAAAGCCGGCTGCGGCCGGGAGTCCCGGGCCGGCACAGGCTGCGTCTGGGGTAGACGCAAGGTCTCCGAGTCAAGGTGGGTGTGGATACCCCCCTACACCCCACCCTGGAGGCGAAAGCCTCACCCACCAGAGCTGGGATGGGGGGAGGGGAGAAAGGGGGGGGCTTACAGTGTTTCTCCAAAAATAAGACATCCTCCGAAAATAAGACCTAGCGCATGGAAAGATAAGACATCCCCTGAAAATAAGACCTCGTGCAACTATGGGAGAAAAAATTAATAGAAGACACTGTCTTATTTTCGGGGAAACAGGGTAGATGGCAGCCAGCACAGCTCTCTCACCTTCCAGAGGGAGAAGCAGGCCCAGGGGAGCACGAGGAAGGTGGGTATCAGTCAGTAGAGGAGCCAGCGATGGGAGCAAACCGCCGTCTGCCAGGCCCTGGAAGAGCGTGTAATTCACTGTCATCCTCAAAGCAGCCCTGGGAGGGGGTGCCATCCCCACCCCCATTTCCCGGAGGACGGAATGGAAACCCGGAGAGGACAGGACAGTGCTCAAGGTCACACTGCCGGCCCGGGGGGCTCCGGCAGCCTGACCGAGGAGGCAGCCCACGGCAATGACCTTGGGACTAACAGGTGCTCTCGGTATTCAGGGCTCTGCTCTCCGCGCAGTTCCGCCGAAGTGGGGAGCCAGGACGAGGATGTGGGGAGCCTCCGGTGTCCCTGTCCCCTTGGGCGGGCCTGAGCGACGGTGGGGGGGGACCGAGGGGACAGGGCGAGGCTGCCGCAGGGGAGCGCGGGAGCCCGGGTGTCTGGAAGGTCTGGAGGTCCCCGCAGGTCCAGATTAGTATTCAGCATTTATAATATTTCCATAATGGTAAAACAAAAGAAAACAAGCGGGGAGAATGCATTTTTAATCACCAATCATTTCTCTTTGTTTGTTGTGAATGAACGGCGGAGGTGAAATAGTATTTCCTAATCACCCCATCCGCATTTTCCTCCCCACAAAGCACCGAGAAAGCTCTAAATAAAATAAATAAACAAGCCAGGACCTTAAAATAAATCCCAGAGGGCAGCGTGTTACGTGCGGGGAGGCAGGGGCTGGGGGCGGGGCGGAGAGGACAAAGGGACAGGGCCTTGTCACTCGCCGCCCGGGAGTAAGAGACTCAGGCAGAGGGCACCCCCAGGCAGGTGAGGACACACACATCCTGAGCGTGGGACGGGCTCCTCGCCCGTCCTTTCCTCTTCCTTATTCTGCCAGAATCTTCTGGCCTGCATCCTGTCCGGACAAACCAAGGGAACGCCTGCTCCCTGCCCCCAAGGGCCTTCACAGTCTCCGGCTCCGAGGGCCGCCCGCCCTGGGAATTGTCTGTGTCCGGTGTCCGCCTGCCCCCGGAGCCAGACCCACCTCTCACATGACAGAGGAGGAGAGCATGGCCACGAGAGGATGGAAAGGACATGCCCAAGGCCTCCTGGACCTGGAGCTGGGGTCACCTCATCCATCCGCACTGAGCTGGGATGCCCGGGAGGAGTGTCCGGTGCCCCTGGCTTGACTTTGCTGGCTGTTCCTGATGTTTCGTTTTCTGCATCTCACACCTCCCGACACTCAGGTGCCGGGCGCAGGGGGGCACACACCAGGCGTTTGTTTGATGTTTGGGTGGGTGAATGGGTGGAAGGTTGGACGGGTGGATGAATAATCGGATAGATGAATGAATGAATGATTGGATGGATGGATGGATGGATGGGTGGATGGGTGGGGGGATGGGGGGATAAATGAACGAATAAGAGGCTAACGCTGGTTTGGTTCCCTCATTCGCCATCAGCTATGACTAGACGGGTAATGACAGTCACAGTGGAATCTCGTTATCATCTGAGGACCTGCTGCCTTATGTCTGCCTGGGGTCAGAGAGCCTGGGGTCAGAGGGCCCGGGGTCAGAGGGCCCGGGGTCAGAGGGCCCGGGGTCAGAGGTCCTGGGGTCGGCTCCCACTCTGCCACTAACTCCTGTGTGGTCACGGGTGAGTCAGAGGCTTCTTCCCTCATTGCCTTCATTCCCACTCTGAAATGCTCTCTGTTAAACGTCCTGGGCTCTGGGCCTGGCCCCTACGATGTGGACAGTTCAGCCAGAGCTTGGAGGAGCTCGCCCTCTGCGGCTCCTGGTTCGAGGTCCCCCTGTGCCTGACCCCTGCCATGGTTAGGAGCAGCGCGCAGCCTCTGCAGCCCTTTCCCTGGTCGCTCACCTGCCGTGCGGGGTAGCTCAGAGCATCAGGGTATTCTCAAAGCCAGGCTGGGTGTTCTGGCCTCGGCCAAGGCCCACACTCCCTCTGAATCCCATTGAAAAAATCATAAAAAGGTAATTACTTTGTCATTACCGAACACTGGTTTGTCTCTTTTTTCTCTCGTAAGCCATGACCATAAATAACCGACCGGTTACCCTTCAGAGTGGACACCCACATCCACGCAGGACCCGCCTGCTCGCATACATTGGCTCACCCCCACACCGCCCTGCCCTGGTGTAGGCCGCATGCCCACACCACATGCACATCTCACGCAGAGACACTGCCCGTCCCCCGGGCAGCCCCCACACATCCTGCTCGGTGCTGGAAATAGTAGTGACGGCAGCTATGATTGGTGGATTCAGGCTAAGAGCTTTGCGTGAATCATCTCAATTAATTCTCCTGACCATGCTGTAAGGCAGGCATGACGTTGTTGCCATCTGACAGATGGGGACACTGAGGCTGAGGGAGGTCAGGAACTTGTTCAAGGTCATACTGTGAGTAAGTAGCAGAGCTGGGATCTGTACTCACGTGACCCACCTGACTTGACTTAAACCTAGATTTAAAAAAACCACACAAATCCATAGTCTGTGGGAGAAAACCATTATAACCCAGCGTGGTTGTTGCTGGGGCAGAGGAACCCAGGGGTCTGTGGGAGGCCGGGAGAGTTCTGGGCAGGGGGACATCAGGGAAGGTTTCCCGGAGGAGGTGGCACCTGCTCTGGTCCTAAAGGGTGAGTGAGAGAAGGATGAGGAAAGAAGGGGAGGAAAGGCCTCCAGGGCAGAGGGAACGGCCTGGGCCGAGGCCCGGAGGAGAGACTAGGCGGCTGGCACAGAGGGGGTGTGGGTGCACGGCAGAGGGAGTGCTGAGAGGCGAGGCTGGAGAGGCGGGCGGGGCCTTTGCTCACATCCGGGCCAGGTTGGCAGCGCGGGGCACCTCCCCCCGCCCACGTCCAGCTCCCGGGCACTCCTCTCCGTGTGACACGGGGGCACCTCATCCACAAAACAGCTCTTTCCTGCCTCCCCGCAGCCCCGCCTCCCTGAGACACCGAGCTGGGCGGCGGCTGACACCTGCACAGGTGCCCGTTGGGAGGAGCCTGGCTGCTTCCGGAGTCTCACAGCCGGTGCCTCCTGCCGGTGGCCTGCCACGCCACCCCTCCTCCGGCGGGACTGCCTCCTAGGCCAGAGCAGCACCGCCATGGCTAGTCCTCTCGCTTCCGCCCTGAGATCTGTGCCCCTTCCTGACGTGGGGGGGAGCGGGAGGGAGGAGGCCGGAGGAGGAGGAGGAGGAACTGGGCCTGGAGACAGGACCCGGGTCTGTGGAGGGGGTCGCTTTGCCTTCTCCGTGGCTCAGTTTCCCTCCTTGGTGTGAAGGCCCTGGCGCCAGGCCGGCCCCTCCCTGCGGGCGTGGGCGGGTGGGTAGCCAGGGGCCTTGGCGTGAGCGGAGCTGGCAGTGGGCAGGCTGCCCCTGGCCCAGCGGTTCTTCTCTGGATTCAGGTGCCTGTCAGCCACGTGAACGTGACCTTCCAGTGAGCAAACAGCACAGGCCTGGCCACAGACCCCAACCCTCCGAAAGGGCCATGTGCGCGCGCACACACACACCACACACACAGTTACACAGACACACAGATGCACATGCACATATATATACACACACACACACGGATACACACACAGACACACACAGATACACACACGCACACACACACAGTTACACAGACACACAGATACACACACAATCACACAGATACACACACATGCACATGCACAGATATATACACACACACGAATACACACACAGACACACACAGATACACACACACACCCACACACGGATACACACACATGCACACAGACACACACACATGCACATATACACACGGATGCACATACATGCACACGCACAGATATATACACACACGGACACACACACAGATACACACAGCGCACACACGGATACACACACAGACACACATGCACAGATATATTCACACGGATGCACATACATGCACACGCACAGATATATACACACACGGAGACACACAGACACACACAGATACACACACACACGCACACACACACACACACACACACACGGTCCCGTAAAACCAGACCACGCCTCGCCACCCGCATGGAGGCCGCTCCTGCCCGCACATCCTCAGACCGATGGCCGCCTGCGGGGCGGCTCCCAGAGCGCGCCCGGTGGGTCCCATTTCGATTCATTGTTTTCAGTGTTTAAGTCCAATCCACACCCCAGCACATGGCTCGCCGACTGTGGGTGTTTTCCTTTCCGCGCTATATTTACAGCCACATTTCTCTGTTTTTCCTCAACTGTTAGCAGCGCGTGGAAATGACCCCCCCCCCCTTTTTTTTTTTTTTGCAAAATGTAAAGCCTTTTTATTTATTTTTTTTTATTTTTAAACGTTAGGTGGTCCAGAGGCTGTTACAGCCGGAGGAGGCCATAGGATCAGAGACCCTGGGCCTAGGGAAGTTTCTAAAATAAAACACTGGTCACCTGCCATTGCTCCCATTACCAGGCAGGGGTGAACAGGAATACCTGAAAAAGCACATTCATTAGAACAAACTAGGAAAGGAGAAGGTCGGACCCCGGGCCAGAGCTGAGAGGGCGCACATACAAGGGGAAGTGAAAACAGGTGCCACGTGTGGGGACTGAGCTCGGAAAACAGGCTGCACTTATGGCGTGGGAGTCCCCGAGGCTCCTCTGTCTAGAGAGGTTTCTGGAAGGGGTTGGTGGAGACGTGGGAGGAAGCGGAGCTCATTTCTGTTGAGGCCAAGAGACCGAGGTAGACCCCACGCCGCTGCCCCGGGAGCTGAGCAGATGCCCGCGGAGCCCTGGGCACGGGCTCTGCTCTCAGCTCCGGCTCCTGCTGCCAGCTCCTGCCCTTCCCGGCTCTGCCCGAGGTTGTGGGTCTGAGCAAGGCCGCTCAAACCTTGAAACAGCCCCTGCTTGTGGCCAGCTCAGTTCTAATAAGGATTCATTACCAGAATCACAGGCTCCTTCACCCATTAAATTAACAGGGGTTAAGAGAGAGAGAGAGAGAGACAGAGAAAGAGAGAGAGAGAGAAAGAGAGAGAGAGAGAGAGAGAGAGAGAGAGAGAGAGAGAGAGAGGATGCCAAAGGTTGGAAGCTTATGGGAGCCGGGCCCCCCAGGAGGGCGAATTCACACAGCTCTGGGAGGGGCGGTTTGGCGCTGGGGATGAAATGCTCTGAAATGCACGCACACCCTCTGCTCCAACACCTCCACTGTAAGGAACATGCACAGTTATTGACGGGCAAGGGTAGTTGTTTGAGTTATTTATAATGATGAGTAGAATTGGAAACGCGTTCGATGTCCGAAATTTTCGATAATGAGGAACTGGTTACGTAAATGATGATGAAACTCTGCAACGCAGCCATTAAAAAGCGTGTGGGAGAGTATTTACCGCCATGTATACGTACCAATGTTTATGCTACGTCCACATGACAGGTGGAAAACACACGTTAGGTCCAGGGAAATTCTGATTTTATAAAACCAGAAAGTGAAAACAAAACAAAACACACACACAAAAAGACAAACAAAACACGTAGACTGGCAGGAAATACAGCAAGATCCACAGAGATTATTCAGGGGAGGGTGGGGTTACATACGATTTACATTTTTCTGCTTCCTGTTTATCTGTAGTTTCTGAATTTTCTACCATACACCTGTTATGGACATGATCAACACCGAGTAATCCTGTATTCTGCAAGAAGAATGAGGGAATTTGTGGGGAAGAAGGACTTGTCAGGTTCATCGATTTGAATGGGATTCAGGAGCCCAGCTTAGCATTTAGGGCGGGGGTGGGGTGGGGAGGGGGAAAGCCCCCTTCTGGTCTTTCCCAGGGAAAGAGAGAGAAAGAGAGAGAGAGAGAGAGAGAGAGAGAGAGAGAGAGAGAGAGAGAGAGAGAGACTCATAAATAAAAGGAGAGCAGCCAGCTTCTTTTTTTATGTTTAATTACAACTTGCCCAGGAATCACGTAATCACTTATCGGAGCCGGCGCTGGGGCGTCCATGGTCACAGCATCTCCTGAGCGCCTCCTGTGACGCCGCGCCACGCGGGGTCCGTGGGCCCCCACACACAGGCCTCGCACACGGAGCACCGCCAGGCCGTGCACAGCGCAGGGAAAAGGAAAACACGCACGCAGCTTGTCATTTGTAAATGCACGAGTATCTGGGTAAGGCTGAAAAAGAGGCAACTCTTTTAGGTTATCTATTCCCTATATACTTTTTTTTTTTTTTGTAATGTCTGAGAGTGTTTGTCACCCTGATTCAGAATGCAGGGACATTTTTTTAAATCCTCACCCGAGGACATAGTGTGTTTTTATTCACACACAGGTATGTGCCCTGACTGGGAATCGAACCCACAACCTTTTGGTATACAAGATGATGCTCCAACCCACTGAGCTACCCAGCCAGAGCCAACTTTTTAACTTTAAAATAGTGACTCTTGGAGATAATCGATCAACCGAAGGACTTGTATACATGCATATAATACAACCAATGGACACAAAACTCTGGGGAGGGAGGGTATGTATGGGGGGGGCAATGTTAAAATATGTACACAGATAATAATTTAATAAAAAAAATGTAAAAAATAAAATAAAATAGTGACTCTTGGTCAACATTGACTGAGTGCTTACTGTGTACACAGTCTGGTGGGGGGTTCTGGGCTGTCTTTGGTTCCTTCTGCCTTTTACTGGATTGAAATAAGATTTGTAGTTAAAGGACAGTTTTGTTCTGCTCCCTTCCATCTCCTCTCCCAATGCTCTCACAGCCACATTTCATCTCTTACGGGATGAAATAAAGGTAAAAAATGCTTGTCGCACTGGGGTAAGTCCAGAGAGGCTTCTGTCACCTGCCCCTCTCCCCCCAAGTAGTTGGCTCGGGCGGGGGTATGTGTGTGTGAGACGCTTTGGCGGTGGAGTCAGACAGCCCCGCTCAGCCTTGGGAAAGTCATTTCTCTGTGCCTTAGTTTCCTCATCTGTGTAATGGGTACGTTCCTAATAGCAACCACCTCATTCCGTTGTTGTGAGGGTCTAATACTGTAAGTGCTTAGCAGGGTGCCTCGCACATACTCACCTGGCAAACAAGCTGATGGTGTACAATCAGGTGCTGCTTTCCGTCACTGCGGAGGACTAGAAATTCTAAAAACTGACCAGGAAGCGGAGCTGGATTACTTTCAAGGCTTTTCCAAATACGCAAACATTTATTTGTCCAACCGTCAGTCACCGAGAGCCTCCGGTGCCGATGCTGAGCCTGGCTCCTTGGCTTCTGCCACTAAGGCACAGGCCCTGCCCTCAGGAAGCTCACAGTCCAGAGGGCAGTGAGGGTCCCTCCCTGGAGACAGAAACGGGAGAGGCGCTGGGTCACCTGCAGTCCACCTGGGCAGGGGACCAAGACCGGTGACCTTAACAGAGTGCTTAGTTGACCCCATTCCCCCTCCAGCCTGTGCGGCCTCCTCTTTTGGGATACAGCTCACTGGACCCATGTATTTCCCCACTGTCGACCCCGGGCCAAAGGCCAGAGAGTAGAAAACTGTGCAAAGCCACTGTGCCAACCTGGCAGCTCCTGGGTTAAACCAGCTCCTCCTCTCCCCACCCCCAAACTTCGTCCTGGGAGCTTTCTAGTAATTTCCCTACAGCAGAGGCCCCTCCAGGGCAGGGACCACATGGGATTATCTAGAGTCAGTGCCTGGCTCACAGAGAGTGAGGGCCTACTGTGTGCCAGGCACTGTTGGAGTGCTGAGGACACAGGAGAGCCCAGAACCACGTCCCTGCCCCCGAGGAGTTCCCAGCGACCCGGGGCAGCTGAGCAGGAAACAGGGGGACACCGGAGGAAGCAGACTCAGAGTGGACGCTCAGGTGCCGTGGTAGAGAGAGGCCGGGGAGCTGCTTTAGGGAGCGGAGGCCCGAATGCTGCCCAAGAGCAGCCCCAAGAGGAGCACTGCAGGCTGAGAGAGCAGTGCAAAGGCCCTGAGGCAGGGGCAGCTTGGTGTTTTCCGGAGCTAGTGTGTGTGTGTGTGTGTGTGTGTGTGTGTGTGCGCGTGGGCGGGGGTGGGGGTGGGGAGGGGGGGCGGGGCTGAGGGGAGGGGGCAATGTCTGGGAGGAAGATGGGGTCCGGGGACAGGCACTGGCCAGATCTTGGTGACCAGGAAAAAGCCAAAAGCCTTTGTATTCTTTTAGGGAAAGCTCAGGAAATGCTAAAAGGAAGCCCAAGAGGAGAAAAGCATCTGATTTCAGTCCCTGCAGGGCAGTGGGAGCGGAGAGCAGACAGGCTGAGAGGCCAGGGGCCAATGTTGGGGTGCTCTCTCCTCGCCCCTTTGGTGTCGGTTTCCAGCTCCCCCTCCCTAAATGAGGTGCCTTCAGGGGATACAGAAAGACCCCCGGGGGATGGGAGGATGGAGACTCACCTGAGGAAATGTGGAGGGGAGAATGCATGTTTGAAGACAAGGCTGAGGGGTGAGATGTGGCTGTTGGGGGAGGGGGAGGGGGGTGGCCTGCAGACTCCTCAGCCAGCTCCTCCCAGGCCTGGCTGTTGGGTTCGTGTTTGTCTCCCCAGCCCCAGCCCCGGTCAGGATCTGCTCCGCACGAGGCTCTCTGGGAAAATGCCGCCGAATGAATGAGTGAAGCTGTTGCTGGAGGGGAACGGGGCAGAGGGAAGGCAGGGAGGGAGAGCACAGGAAGCACTGAGAAGGAGAGGGAGCACTGGGTGTCCCAAGGAGCAGTGACAATTACTGGCATTTATCGATCACACTCTTGGCCCAGGCACTTTTCCTGCATTAACTCCTTTTAGCCTCTCCACGGGCCCAGGCAGTAAAGTCCTATTAGTACCCCCCTCCCCCGTTTCTCTGGTGAGGCAACTGAGGCACAGGGGGTCCAATGCCTTCCTTGGGGTCACTCTCTGATGGTGGGTCGCTAGGGGGGACCCCCCCCCCCCCAAAGCCCACTTCCTCAGACTGCCCCGGAGACTCAAATGTTAGGACACCTTCCTCGGGTCCCTTCCCTCTCACCGTGCCTCAGTTTCTCCTTCTGCAGAAGGTCGGGATCAGGCTGGAGACCTCTGGGGCCGTGCATTCTGCCGAGTCACCAGGCAGGAGGGGCTTGTAGGCCGACAGGCACCTCTGGGGCGGCTTTGAAGGGGAGGCTCTGATGGGGGTAGGAGGGGGAATGGCGACCATGGAGAGGGATGGGTCCATAGGGGCTGCTCACTGTGGACGTGTGGCTGCTTCCTGTTAATTATGGGGCTCAGGGAGGGAGAAAACGGAATGAACCCGAGAGGTGTGTCTCACCCCCAAATCTGGCAGACAGATCCCGAGCTCATCCCCCGCCATTCCCGGTGGCAGAGAGACAGGCTCTGTGTCTGAGTTGGGTTCCTCTCTGCCAGTCTCAGAGAAGCAGGCTCACGCAGCATCTAAAGGGTGTGGGGTGGGCGAGCCTCCTCCCCCGAATCTGGAGGTGTATTTTTTTTGGGGGGGAGGGGGGAGGTGGAGAAGGAGGAACAATCCTAGCCACCTCAGGGTCAGAGGACCACAGAGTCCCCCGTCTCTACCCATTTCCCCACTAACTTCCGGCCCAGGCAGGCCTGGGCTGCATCCCCGCAGATGCCTCTCTCGGACAGTCAGCATACTCTGGTCACTCCCAGGCCAGAGAAACTCTGTGAGACCTTGTCGACGAAGCCCAAACCCTACTGGCCTGCCGCTGTGTTCACCGGCCCGTGTGGCATGGTGCTCTGCCGAGCCCTTCTCCAACCTGTGGGCCATACTTTGGATTTTTATTCATTTATTCCACGAATCGTTAAGCCATTCGGTCAGTTTAGCCATTGTGCCCCACGTCCCCCTTATCTCCCCATCGGAGTGTTCCCCCACTTTCTCTCGGGTCTGACGCGCTTTGCATCCTGTCCCTGTGCAGAAGGCAAACAGGTACAGCGACCAGCTCCATCCTGGGTGGGGGTGGCCTGACCAAGAAAGGCAGGGCCGGAGCCATTGGACAGAAGACTGCTGCTGGCCTCCAGGCCCAGCCCTGGGTGGCCACCGCGGGCCAGTGGGAGGTCCTGGGGAGGGCCCGGGGGGTGGGGGGAGAGGGCGTGTCTCCAATGGTGTCCTAAGGTGTCCCCCTCAAAGAGGCCCTCCCTCCCCTTTTCCCCAAGAGGGGAGAAATTAGTTCTCCTAAGACACTCTATCCTATTGCCTTGTTTTATTTTCTTCACAGACCTTTTCCCTCTCTGAAATACTATTATTCATTTCTTTTCGTGTTCAGTATTTGCACACACGCTCCCCCCCCCCCCCATTCTTCTCGGCCTACCTTGCTCGCTGAAGGATCTATTTCTTGCACAGCAGAATGAATGAACAACTTCCTCGCAAAGGATAAGTGCAAAGCCAATAGGGAGCAGGGAGAACATCGCGCGCCTAGCGTTTTAACTTGCAGAGAAGAGCTAGTTCTTGGGGAAAAGTGGCAAGCCCTCTGGCTCTCTGGAGTTCGGAACAGGTGAAAAGTAACCCCCCCTTCATCCCTTCCCCCCCCCCAGCCCCTCCACCTCCAGCTCCAGCCCCACTCAGTTGGGACGTGTGGAAAGCTTCCCCAGCCGCAAAGGGAGCCGGGCGCTCAGATGCTCCTGGGCAGGCCGCACCTCGGGGTGCGTGCAGGCAGCGCTCAGCCCTGGGAGGTGGGCGGGAAGAAACCGGGAGGGGAAGGTCTGGGGGTGCGAGGGTGGAGCGGAGCCCGGCCCCGCGATCCGGCCCGGGTTTTGCAGGCCACCCAGCCGCCCGCCCGGCCGCGGAGAATTCCATAATCACAGCGGGCGACAGCGGAGACTGGGAGCGAAAAATCCAGGATCCGGCAACTTTGGGCAGCGCATGCGCGCCCGCGGCGCTCCATCCCAAACACACACACACACATTTTTCCCCCGGACTTGGAAAGTCACCCAAAGCCGCCCCAAGTGCAGGTAAGAGACTCCGCGCTCCCGCCGCCGCGCCCCCCGCCGCCCCGCGGCTCCCCGGGACTACCGGGGTGCCTCCGCGCCTCGCCGCCGTCCAGGTGCTGCCGCCCACCCCCGGGGCTCCGTGTGCAGCCGGGAGCCGGCGGGCGAGCGAGCGGAGAGCCAGCCAGACAGCCAGCCAGCGCGCGCGGCGGCTGCCACCCAACTCCGGCCGCGCGGGGGGCCGGGGGCGCGGGGGCTGGCACCGGGGCGCGGGGGGCGCGCCGCCCGCCGTGGCCGGGGAATGCCCAGCGCGCGGCCCCGGGGGCGGGGAGGGCTACCCCTGCTGGGGGTCCCTTATTCCAGCCGAGGGGGTGGGTGGCGGGGCAGGGAGAGGAGGGGGAGGTGCGGGGCGGCGCAAGTGCAGGACTTTGCGAATAGGGTGGGGGCGCCCCCCTGGCCTGCCGGGTGAGGGCAAATCCTCGCCAACACCGTGGTATCGCCCCTTCCCCCCCCCGCGTACCCCCCCACCCTCAGTGGCAGGGGTTCCCGTGCCCTCGGGCCGAGGAGGAGGCCGGGGTGAGGGGCGCCCGGGGTGACTTTGCAAGACTTTGCCCGGGGGAAGACGGGTGGCCGGGAGACACCCTCCAGCCGGCGCCGGCGCCCCGCTCCCGGGTGTGGGTGCTGCCGCCGAGGTAGGCAGCGTTCGCCCAGGCGCAGCGTGTCGGTGCGGGGGGGGGGGGGTTCCGAGTGGGAAAGCGGAGGCCGGCGGCGGTGTGGATGGGGGAGCGGCGGCCCCTTCCCATCTGTGCCGGGAAGTTTGTCTCAAGTGCGCTGCTCGGCGCCCCGGCGAGTGGCTCTCCGCTCGGCCACCCCCGCCCGGGCTCCCCGGGCACAGGGCACAGAGCTGGCACTGCCGGGCGCGGGGAGCCGGGCACCGGCTTGGAGGAGCCGGAGCCGGGCGGCTGCCGGCCGGAGCCTGCCTGTGTCCGGGGAAAAGTTCGGGGAGTTGCCGCGGCGGGTGTCGGGTGCGCCGGGAGAGAAGTTGGGGCCGGGGCCGGGGCGCTGGGCCGGCGGGCGGGCGGAGGGTGCGCCCCCGGGGGCCTGGGCCGCGGAGTTAGAGGGGACGGCGGGGTCTCTGCGCCCCGAGGCTGGGCTGAGGGTGACATTGGGGGGCTTAGCGTTCGGGGAAGAGGAGTCTGAACCCAGGGGCGCACCGGGTGGAGGGCGGAGAAGAGGGTGGCTTTGAGGGGCGCAGGGCCGGCCACCTGGTCTCCACGGGCCGAGCTCCGGGGCAGAGCGCGCTCGGTGCCGGCAGAGGCGGACGGGGCGCGGGCGTGGGGCTCAGGCCCTCCCACCCGCAGGGCGCCCCGGGGCAGGGGGCCGGTGGGGCGCGGGGGTGAGCGGCCGGCGGGCGGAGCGGCCGGTTTATTTTTACTCGGTGGCATTTGCAGAATGTGCAGCTGATGGCCGTGGCCGCCAGGAAGTTTTGCTTTCTGTTCTTTCTCTCTCTCTCGGCGGCCAGCGCGGCCGCCGGGAGCGGGAGGGCCGGGACCGGCCTGGGAGGGGAGGGGAGGGGAGGGGGCGACCCCTGGGTGCGGGGTGCGGGGTGCAGGGCGGCGGCAGGGGCTGGCGGGCGGCGGGGCTGGCGCGGGGCCGCGGGGCTCGGGGCGGACGCCGGCCCCGGCGCTGGAAGCGGCGGCCGCGGAGGGAACAGGTGTATGCGCCGTCAATCACGGCCCAGGGACACGGGGCGCAGATTAAAATAATAATCGTAGATTTTCTCTAGGAGGTGGGTGCGGATCCTTCTTCCCGGGGACCCCCAGCCCGGGCCGGAGTTGGGGGAGAAGAGTGTCCGTGGTGGAGGGGCCGCTTCTCCCGACACCCAAGTTCCTCCCGAGCCAGCCCGGCTCCGCGGGAAGCCGGCGGGGCGAGGACCTCCTGCCAGTCCGCTGGGGAGGGTGCGGGTGCGGGTGCGGGTGTGTACGATCTGTTCACCCGGGAAACAGCAGCAAACACCCCACCAAGGAGCTTGGAAGTTCCCCCAAACCCACCGGACCAAAGGGCCCCTGGAGAGGGGGTCTGGGGAGGTTCCTGCGTCGCTTCCCCCAGCAGAGTCTGGAGGCAGGACCCTCCGAACGTGCGCTTGGCCCACCGACACCTCGAACCCGCCGAGCGGCGCGGGGAGGAGGCCGGGCGGCGGACGGACAAAGTTAGCGATCGCCCCGGAGCCGGTGTAGACGGAGCCGGTGTAGACGCGCCGGGAGGGCGAGCAGGGGAGCAGATCGCTGGGTAAACTGGTGCGCCCCCTCCCCGCGCCCGCACCGGGGCACGCGCGCGGACACACACACACGCACACACGCACACACATGCACAATCACACTCTCACACACGCGCGCACACACACGCACACACATGCACAATCACACTCACACGCGCGCACACACGCGCACACACACATGCACACACTGACGCACACACATGCACGCACTCGCGCGCGCACACACACACAGACACACACACGCACACACACACGCACACACACATGATCGTCGCTGTCCTGCAGGGAGCTGTCCGGGCTGAGCCGGAGCAGCTGCGCCGGGCGCGGTGAGGGGGGCGGCCGCCCGGGCTGCGCGCCCCGTGCCCAGAGGGGGCGCTGGGCGGCGGGCGGCCGGCGCGGAGCTCGGTGGCTGCGCCCGGTGGCTGCGCCCTGGCGGCGGCCGGCGCCCCGCGCCCTCTGCCCCGGGTCTGCGGCTCCCGCCCGGCTCCCGCCGCCTCCCACTCCCCGGACTCCGCGGTGGGGTCTGTCCGCACTCGGACCCTCCGCGGGGCCGCGTGGGGGGCTCCGCCGTCCCCGCGTGGCCGCCGCCTCTCTCCCCGGAAGCCGGCGAAGTGGAGAGACAGCAACCTCCCCCCCCCCCCCAGAGGCGGTTAACGAGAGTTTATGGGGAATATTGTTGAACTTCGGTAATCAGGTTTCCAGCGATCTTATGCCTTCTGTTTAATTTATTAGACTAGTTATTTATTCTGTTGATGATAATCTGTTGCTGGTTTCTATGGAGATGTTAAACTGATCTCTTTCAGAAATCAAACTCCATATGCACTAAAACGTTTAAAGGGGCAGTACTTCCCTCTTTTTTTTTTTTTTTTTTTTTTTTTTTAGACTTTGCACCTTGCTGGGACTTAGCGTGTTTTCTCTTTTCTCTGGGTCTCGGTGCATTTTTATTTTCTCCTGACGAAGGAGAGGAGCCGGGAGACTCACGCTTTGTGGCAAGTACAGCTTATTATGGCTAGAAGAAAGCGAAGGCTTTGATCCCTAAGTTGCATCATCATTTAAAACAGATCATTTCACCACCACCCCCTTCTGCCCCATCATATAAGAGCAAAATTCTTTCAAGATCAAAGGGTCCAATCTAAAAAAAAAAAAAAGACACACGAAAAACCAACTATTGTTTAAAAAAAAAAAAAAAAGGAAGTCAGTCAAATGTGAACCTCTCCTTTCTATCTGCTCCCCTTGTGTTGAAAGAATGTCTTGGATAAGAAAAACAAAACTTGTAGCTCAGCTAATTTTTCATACTTATTAATAGTTTATCTTGCCCTCCCCCCTTTTTCTTAATTTAAAAAGAAGTTCAAAGTTAGATTTCTCTGCCTGTGGGGGTTGAGGTATATTTGCTTCTCTTTCAGATCCTGACCATCTGTTTTTGGAGAATTAGCCTCTGGGAAAAGGGGAAGATTGCTGTTTCCCCCCCTCCCCCCCTCAATAGAATGCTTTATTTTTTTTTTTTTAAATACTCAAATATTTCAAAGTCCCCATTTTCCTCCTTTTTAAGAGAATATCAGTGACCTCGGTCTGGTGTGTGAGTGAGCATAGTGACTTTCCCCTCCTTCTCCCCTCTCCTCAGGGAGCCGTCGGTGGGTTTGTGACGTGGAGAGGAGTGGGTGCAATGAATTAAGAAAGTAAAGCAGGGGAGAAAAAATTATCTTGGGTTGGTGACACTCTGAAAAATTGCAAACCTACTCCGAACGCCGATGTTTATCACACTGACAGATATGATACAAAGCGATTGCATTTCCTAATGATCCTTTGGGACCAAGTTGTAGGTAAAGCCATTCAATGCATTTTTAATATTAAAGTAAGGCCTGGGCTCCATTTTCCTGGAGGTGGGGGCAGTGGAGGTCGCTCTCCGGAGCTGATGCTTTCTGAGTATACTTTCCTTTTCCGACGTGACCGCCCCCCCCATCCCTCCCAACCCCAGCCCTGCCCACTTCCATTCACTTTGGGGAGGGGTGAGCCACACACAGGGCATTTGGCTTTCATAAATAAATTTATATCTGGCCAGAAGGTCCAGTGCTAAATAAGAGCACACTTAAAAAAAAAAAGAAAGAAAAAAAAAAAAGAAAGAAAGAAAGAAAGAAAAGAAAAGAAAAGAAAAGAAAAGAAAAGAAAAAAACACCTCAGACTCCACCCCTGCCATAGGAAATAAAACAGAGGTAATTCTTGGTTCCCCTCCCCCTCCCCCATTCGGCCATCCTGCTTCTCTTTTAAATTATTCCATTTTGGAAAGGGGGGTGGGTGGGTAGAATGGGTGTTGCGTCCCAGCTCAAAGGAGAATGGCTGTATTTTAAAAACGTGTTTGATTTGGACTGCAAACAGAGCAGAGGCTTAAGCGCAGAAAAGAACACTGTAGCTTTAAACTCAGGAGTTTGCATATTCTCCTTGTATCTTTCCCCTTTGCTAATTATTGTGTTGTTTTCAGAGCAAATATGTCATATCCATGGCGACCGGGCAGGTTTATTGTCTTTCTGAAGCAATAGCTCACATAAGTAATTAATGACTTTCTTTTTTTTCCCCTGGCTTAGGTTAAACAGATCATTCAAGGAAAGTCATCTCTCTCTCTCTCTCTCTCTCTCTCCTCTCTCTCTTTCTTTCTCTCTCTTTTTTTAGCCCGGTGACATAAGAACATGAGTTAGAACAAGAAAATACTTTAACCAAGAAGTCAACAGCTTATTTTCCTCTATTTCTTTTAAAAGCTGGAGTGTCAGCTTTCAGACATATGAGGCTGTCATTCTCGCCGGCGTGAGCAGGGCAGCCTCTGCGGGGCTGGGCGTCCGGCTGGAGGCCGTGCAGCCGGCGTGCGGGCACGCTGGGGAGGAGCCGGGAGGAATCCGCTTTTGAGGTGGGGGAAGCACTCCAGCACGAGTGTTTCTCCTGCATTTAGCAGAATTTAATTAAATTGTTTACAGGAGAGAATTAATGAGTTGGGAGCAACGCGGTCTCCCCTCACCCCCTCCCCACCCCCCCTCCACCGCACCCCTGCTTTCTCCAAGTCCAGTTAATTGGAAAGGCAAAGTTTTCCTTTTCGGTTCACCTTGAGCTCCCACTTGCTCCAGCCTTTATCTCAAGTGCTTTTTCCTGGAAAAGTAGCTTTTGGAATCCCCTCTGGTTAATATTTCCATATTTCTAGTGGAGTTTTGTTTTGGTTATTTTGTGTGTGTGTGTGTGTGTGTGTGTGTGTGTGTGTTTTGTGTTTTTTTCCCCCCGTCTTAGACCTATAACTCGAAGCTGATTTCTGCTTCTCAGGAGTCAGGAGCTATGATGACTAGATTTTTTTTAAGACTATATTTTCTTTGGTGGAGCGTGGCTTTTGAGGATATAAAATGATACAGATAGCGTTATCGCCTCCCTCTGTATCCAGTGACAGTATCGGGGAAGGTAGAAGCAATGCTTTCCTCTTTAAAAAAAAAAAAAAATCACCACGTATGTTCTTCCCTCTTTAAGTGGGCCTTTTGCTAATAAGAAGCCTTATGGCGTCACCCCTCAACTTTAGAAACGTACCAGACGCCCCGAAGATCACCCCAGCTCGGCCCCCTCCCCGCAGACATGCCCCCAGCAGGCATCCGAGCGCGGGCCCCGGCTTTCTGAAATGTCACGGGCAGACCGGGTTTGGTGCGTGTCCTTAGGAAAGGGGAGTGGGAGGAAGAGGAAAGCTTTCCTATGACGTGTATGCTCCAACGTGATTAAAAAGGATTACCGCCCCCCCCGGCCGTGGGAGGTAAGTCAAAAAAGGCCGTGAGTGGACTGAAGGAACCTTTCGGCGTTTGGCTTTAAAAATAAAAATATCAGGCAGCAGGGAGATTTGTCTGGTGTCTGGTTTCTGGAGAGGAGAGGAGAAGGCCGGGCAGGTCTGATGCGGAGGCTCCAGCGAAGTGGTAATTGAGCCCGTAACCTCTTGATGTCTATATCAGAAAACAGACGTGAGCAGAGGGAGCCGGCACAGGCAAACACGCCTGGTGGAGCAGGCAGCTCACGGGGAGATTCATGGAGAGAGAGAGAGAGAGAGAGAGAGAGAGAGAGAGAGGAGAGGGAGATTTAATTTATAGACATTTTAAAAACGGTAATTTCATTAGGATATGTTCTTCCCCTCCGGTGAAGGGCAGCCCGCAGCCTGATAAGGCCGGGCCCTCTGCCGGGATGCATGGAGCATGGAGCATGGAGCGTGGAGCGGCTCAGTGGGTGCGAGCCCGGGCGCCCTCACCGGCTCCGAGGACCTGTGTTCGCTCTGCCCGCTGCCTGCCGGCTTCCTTGTTTTGAAATTAAAAAGTCTCCGATAGCGGAAAGTGGGCCGAGGCTTCTGGCTGTCCGGGGATGTCCCCCGTGGGTACCGCGCCGGCCGGTGAGCGGGTCTGGCTGCTGCCTGGCCTTGGGCATCTCTCTGTGTGTCGTCCATCTGTCGCCAGGCCGCCCGTGGTCCCGGCCCCAGGAGGCCGCTGGGGAGAGGCCCCCTCACGTTCACCAAGTGACGTTACTCTGTTTCCGAAGCCCCAGCGTTAGGGGGGGGGGCATGGGGGGGTAGCTAAAGTGTGTCGTAAATTCTGCAAAAATTAATCAACCGTTTCCCGGCTGCACGCTACCCGGGTGGTGCCGGCAGGCCCGGCCCCTCTCCCGCTCCCTCTGTGCAGGGTCCAGCAGAGTGAGGGGTGGCCTGGGCGGTGGGGAGGGAATGGGGAATTGTGTGTGTGTGTGTGTGTGTGTGTGTGTGTTTTAAATCTGAATAATTGAGAGCAACTGAGGAGAGGGGAGAAGAGAGAGGGATTTCCTACATATAAATCCTCAAGGGCCCTCGTTCCATGTTGTTGGAATTCCTTTCCCCTTTCGGTCTGGGTTTGTCCTGTGTGTCTTTGGTGGAGAAGACACGTAGGGAAAGAGCAGAGGAGGGGGGTGGGGGAGAGGGAGGGAAGGAGAGAAGAGGGAGGAGGCGGGGGGGGGGGGAGGAGGGAGAGAGAGGGAGAGATGTGGCTCCTTCGGAACTCATTATCATTCTTAATAAGTCTTAAGGAATAAAGAAGAGCATTGAGTGTAAATGCTGGGTAATCCTAACACTTCTCAAGGTGAGAGGAGTCTTGAGGACACAGAGAGCAGAGGGAGCAGAGGCGGGGGTGGGAGGGGGAGGCCGGAGTAGCCCCGGGGGGGGGGTGGCAGGCCCCGGGTTCCGGAGGCCTGGAGGCTGGGGTGGGGGGGCCCAGAGGAGCCGCCGGGGGATCTCCAGGAGAAGGGGCTTGCTGGGGCGATGGGAAGGCGGGCCCCGGGGCAGCCCTGCCTGGGCTCTCTCTCCCAGCCCGCTCTCCCCTGCCCCTGCCTCCGGCTCCTCGGATGTCTGCCTCCCCGCATGGTGCTCTCTGGGAAGCGGAGAGACAGCCGCGGCCAGAGATCAGCTCCGGACACTAGGTGGCTTAAAGGATCTTTGAGGTTTTTCCCGGGAGCAGCGCTGGCTTCCTCTCTCCCTCCCGTGGTGGGCTCTCCCGTGCCCGTCCTCGGCCGGGTCTGTGGCATTCCTGGCGCACTGGCCCTGGGCATGGCACAGCCCCCAGGGACCGGCTCCCAGGCAGAGCCAGGAGGAGGCCGGCCAGCTCCCTGGGGGCGAGGAGGCCGCGGTCAGGGCCCCTTGAGGGCCAGCGGAGTCCAGCCTGTGCTCTGGGCCGGGGTGTGTGTGTCTGCGTGTGTGTGTGTGTGTGTGTGTGTGTGTGTGTCTGTGTGTGTGTGTCTGTGTGTCTGTGTGTGTCTCTGCTTCTCTTCCTGAGTTCACGTGCCCCCTGTGAGAACCCTCTTAATAATAAAGAAAACCTCATAAGCATAAATACCGCTTATACTTTAAGGGCCTCACAGATCGTGTAAGCCCGGCGAAGGATCCTCCAGGGTCCCTGGCTCCGGCGGGCTTCTTTCCCATCCTCCGGGACCGTGGGGGGCGGAGGGGGCAGGAGGGGCGACGGCAGCCACTCCCGCCCCCGCCTTCCGCAGCCCGGGAGCAGGGCTGCTGTGGAGGTGACACAGGCCCCGCAGGGGGAGGGGGCCATGTGCGGGTCCCCCTCAGACACACCGCACCTGCTCAGGTAGAGGGGCCCCCTCCAGGCCAAAGGCAGCCCCCCCCTCTCCTCCGGGCATCCCCTGGGCCTCCGAGGGGTCTGAGGAAGGGGCCTGGCCAAGGTCATTCCCAAGCACGGCTCGATTCTCTGGGGACACCAGGGAGACACGGTTCAGGTTTGACTCACTGTCGTCAGGCTTTGCGTTTTTTTCTTTTCTTTTTCTTTTTAAACTGTGTTTCCTTTGGAAAGCAACTTCGGGGAGCATGCAGAAGGGGGTGCGTGGGCGGGGGGGAGGGAGGCTGGTGACGGAGCCGGGGGGAAGCCCGCAGGGGGAGCAGGACGGGTTAATGGCGGCGGCTTCTGCTCCTCCGCTGTTTAAAAGCAGCCGTAGCCCGGTGGCATGCCCTCCCTGCGTGTGCCTTGCTGAGGGGATTTACCGAAAGGGAGCCGCCAGGCCTCTGTGCTGCTGGTCCCGGCGTGGGTGAGCGTGTGAGTGTGCGTGCGTGTGTGTGTGTGTGTGTGTGTGTGTGTAAGTGAGAAGCGGGATGGGGGATTAGCTCTGCCAGGCTGGCACCCTTCCCCAGCACTAATTGCTGGCAGAGTACCCACGGGGGCCGTGCCAGCGTCTCCAGCTCCGCCCGCACCCCGTGCTCGCCGGGAGCTCAGCTGTGCAGTTGCTCTGCGAGGGCCATTTCCGGGCGCACACGTCCCGGCGGCTCCTCCTCAGGGAGTCCAGGGGAATCTGATCCTTGGGGGGGACCTGGCCCGGGGTGCTGGGAGGGGGCGGGGGGGACTTGGGTGGGCCAGGGCTCCGCTGAGGTCCGGTCCCAGGCCTCAGGAGGCCCCTAGCAGTTCTGGCTCTGCAGCACACCGCTGTGCGGCTGTGGGCACGTCAGCTGACCTCTCTGGGCCTCAGTTTCCCCTCTTTGCAAATGTCCGCTGACCCCGTTGACCTCACAGGGCCGCCCTGGGGGTCAGCTGTCCTTGTAGCTGGAAAGGGAGGCCCTTGAACTAATGAGGCCACGTGAGGAATTCGCCACGCTCACCTTGGTAAGGGAGGGTGCCCCCAGGTCAGAGAGGCTGGTATTTTGTAAAATGCTGTCTGGTGCAGAGGGGACCCCGGATGTCCTGTGCGGTGTGGGGGCTGCGTTTTTGTATCGGGGTGCAGGTTGGTTCTCTTGTCACTGGAGGTGGGGCTCCGTGGGCCGGGGTTTTTCAGGCAATCTTGGGGATCCCACGGAACGTGTGGGGTGTGCTTAGCTGCTTTGAACCCCGGATCCCGTGAAGAGCTGGGATATAGTCTACATTGTGCATTCTGGGCCGGCGAGCTGGGAATCAGAGCTGTGGCTTCAGATCAGTTCGTTAACGGGCCCGCGCCTCGGTTTTCTCACCTGAGAAATGGGGGCAGCAGCGCCTACCTTTCTGGGCTGGATGCACGGAGTGTTTAGGACCGGCCTGGCGCCTATGTGGGGCGAGGGTGGGAGCACTTGGGCGGGAGAGGGGAGGGACCTGGCCCTCTGAATATCGGGGCGGGGGCTCCGCCAGGGGTGGAGAGCCATAGAAATTCCTGATTCTGTGTTTTATCGCCCGGGCTGCCTTGGGGTTCTCCTGGTATTGCTGACGATGAGTCCGAAGAGGACAAGAAGCAAGGCAGCACCCACATCTAGAGTGGGACCCCAGCAGGACAGGGGCCACTGGGGTCTCTTCCCTGTGTGGCCAGACTGGTGCTCCCAGAGCGTGGGGAAGGGGGGGTTTGGGACTTTGGGACCGGAGGCAAGGGGGTGGGGCGGGGTGGGGCAGACCTGGGACTGGTAGGGGTGCCAGTGCCTGACAGCCTGAGGCTCAGTCCGGCGTGCCCGGCTCCGCGCTGGGGGAGACGGCGTGGCTGGCGGGGGTTAGGAGCGTGTCTTGGGGTCAGGCTGAGCCCCGTGCGGATCATGCTTCTCCCTGTGGGGCAGGTCCACCCCGCTCATCCTTTGTCCCCACGATCTGTGAAATGGGGGCTGGAGTTCCTGTCTCCTGAGCAGTAAGCAGAGGACCGCCATCGTAGCTAAGGTTCGCTCAGCGCGCAGTAGGGGTTCGGGGTGAGGTGAGATGAGGAGCAGGCGGCCTTGGGCCGGGGCTGCGCCCCTGGGTGACTGGAGCTCCCTGCGGAGGCTTCGGAGGAGCGGGCCTCCCACCCTCGGGTGATCCTGGGCGGGGAGGGGGTGATCCTGGGCGGGGAGGGGGGATCCTGGGCGGGGAGGGGGGATCCTGGGCGGGGAGGGGGGATCCTGGGCGGGGTGAGGGTGGGGGGGGGCAGGAGGAGAGGCAGTGACCTAAGATGGCAAGGGCACGGGGGCTGTGCGGGGCCCGGAGGGGCGAGGGGCACTTATGGGCGATGAGGTATGAAACCCCATCGGCCTCTCCCATTTCACTGCGCCATGCCAAACGCTCCGGTTCCTGTTTCACTGTCGGAGATCTGGAAGCAGGTTATTTCCATTACCAACTCCTGCCACGTGCTCCGAGGATTTATCTAATTAAACTGATGCTTTTTCTCTGAGAAAGAAAGAGAGGGATGGAGAGAGGGAAGGAGGGAGAGAGAGAGGGAAGAAGGGAGGGAAGGAGGGAGGGAGGAAGGGAGGGAGGGAGGAAGGAAGAAAGGAAGGAAGGAAACTGGTCCCTGTGGCTCAGTTGGTTGTAATGAAGTTTCGTGCATCGAAAGGTGGCGGTTCTCGGTCAAGACACAAACCCAGGTTGCGGATTTGATCCCTCGTTGGGATGCGTACAAGAGGCAACTTATGGGTGTTTCTCTCTCTCTCTCTCTCTTTCCCTTCCTCTCTGTCAAATCAATTTAAAAATATATATATTTTATTGATATTTTACAGAAAGGAAGGGAGAGAGATAGATAGAAACGTCGATGAGAGAGAAACATCGACCAGCTGCCTCTTGCACACCCCCACTGGGGATGTGCCCGCAACCAAGGTACATGCCCTTGACCGGAATCGAACCCGGGACCTTTCAGCCCGCGGACTGACGCTCTATCCACTGAGTCAAACCGGATTCGGCTAAATCAGTTTTTGTAAAGAAGGAAGGAAGGAAAGAGAGAAGGAGAGGAAGGAAGGGAGGAAGAGGGAAGACAGAGAAGGGGGCCATGGGCAGGCCGGTGGTCCTGGAGGGGCCGTGACAGGTGGGAGGAGCTTTGTGCCGAGGTGAGGGCCTTCCTGGTGGCCGTGCTCCCATTTCTTTTCGTTCATTTCCGGAGCAGCCCCTGTGCCGGGGGAAGGGCTGCCGGGGGGATTCTGGGTCTGTGCTGTCGGTGCAGGAGCTGCCAGTCCATGCGAGAAGTTAAAGAAGAGGAATGAACTGGCCACATTGCGGGCGCTCCAGGGCCGCCTGTGGCCGGGCTCCTGGCCTGGGCAGCCGATAAGCACGGTCCCATCATCACAGAGTTCTGCTGGGCGGGAGGGTCTCCGGACGCTCCCTCAGAGCTCGGGCTAAAGGGTGCCCCCAAGGGGCAGTGATGGAGGTGGGGGCTGGGCAGCAGGGACACACCCGGATGTCACAGGGGCTCCCTGCCTGCCTCCAGGCCTCTGGGTGCTGCGGCCGCCTTCTCTCTCTCTCTTTTTAAAAATATATTTTATTGATTTTTTTTATAGAGAGGAAGAAAGAGGGATAGAGAGTTAGGAACATGAGAGAGAGACACCGACCAGCTGCCTCCAGCACAAACCGGGGATGTGCCCGCAACCCAGGTACATGCCCTTGACCGGAATCGAACCTGGGACCCTTCAGTCCAAAGGCCGATGCTCTATCCACTGAGCCAAACCAGTCAGGGCCGCCTTCTCTTTAGATCCCACGGCCGGTGCTTCTCTCCTGGGGGAGGGCGGCAGGATGGAGTCAGGGGGAGCGGAGTCTACATCTCTCTCCCGCTTGGTCTTTGGGGCGTGGGCTCTCACCCTGAGGAGCTGGGGACAGTGTCAGCAGCTGCCTCGCGGGACCTCAGGGTCCCGGTGTGAGCGGATGGGCCTGAGTGCTCTGTAGACAGTGCCAGGCCGGGAGCGAGCTCCGGAAAGGCGGGGACCACCGTCGTTATAACAGTGACGATTATTGAAGCGTTTGTGGCTGCTGAGTTCTCAGGGACACTCCGCGACCACAGGCTGGCCTCTCCAAAACAAAAACTTCCCAGAATGAGCTTAAGTGAGCACACGCCCCCACCCCTTTCTTCTGGGATTTTATTTGGGACCCCTCTTTCCATCCCTCACATCCCTCCTCTCTTTGGGCAAAAGGAAGAGGTGCAGCTTCCCCCCAATGAACTTTTTTTTTTTTTAAATTTTTTTTAATCGATTGATTTTTAGAGAGGGAGAGGAAGGAAGAGATAGAGACATCAATTTGTCGCTCCACTTATTTTAATATATATATATATTATTCTTATTGATTTCAGAGAGGGAGATAGAGAGATAGAAACATCAATGATGAGAGAGAATCATTGATTGGCTGCTTCCTGTAAGCCCCCCCACTGAGGGGGGATCAAGCCCGCCGGGCACGTGCCCTTAGCCGGAATTGAACTTGGGACCCTTTAATCTGCAGGCTGGTGCTCTATCCACTGAGCCAAACCGGTGAAGGCTGAACTCTTTTTAAAAATATACATTTTCATTGATTTCAGAGAGAAAGGGAGACAAGTAGAAATATAAATGATGAGAGAGAATCATTGATTGGCTGCCTCCTGTGCACCCCCTGCTGGGGACCAAGCCCACAACCCAGGCACGTGCCCTTGACCAGAATCGAACCCGAGACCCTTCGGGGCGCAGGCCGACCCTGTATTCACGGAGCCAAACCAGCTAGAGCCCCACACGAACTCTCACAGGTCTTCTACTTGTGAGAGAGCCCACACCCTGCCCAGCACACCACACGTGTGCCCGTGTGCGCGCACACACACACACACACACACACACACATACACACACACACACACACACACTGCTCCACTGGCCAAAATGCATTTGAGAACCCCCCAAACTATTAAGAGGGGAGAGCAGCTGTGGCGCTGGCAGGGCCGGCTGGCTGCCGGGCCCGGTGGCCTCCGGGAGGGACGTGTGTGTGTGTGTGTGTGTGTGTGTGTGCCTGCGGGCCGTGCCCAGCGCCCGGGAGCTAATGTGGAGCTCTAAGTCCGCCATTGTGCAGGCTCCTCTCCCCGTGAAAAGGCCAGGGAGTCAGTGAGCTCCGAGCGGATTGGAGCTGACAGTGGATGAGAACTTGGCAGTGGGTGGACCACGAGCTTCCCCCCTGCCCCCCTTCCTTCCCTCCCCCTCCCCCCGCTGCCCCCACCTAACACACACACACACACACACACACACTCGCCCATCCCTCCCTGAGCTGCCAGTGCTTGTCTGCTTTTTCGAGGGGCTCTGAAAACAAGGATGATTGCTCCTGCCCTCCCAGGGATGGCTGCCCCCTGCCCCCTCCACGCCCCCTAGCCCATCCCTGCCGCCGGGGCGGCTCCGCCAGCCAGCGATCCCGAACGAGTTAAGGGCTGAATCAACTGGAGACCCAGCTGTGCGCGCTGCCTGGTCCCTGGACGGGGCGATGTGCTGTGCTCAGCACGGCTGGAGCCTGTCTGCCCCCACGGCCCCCGCCCCCACCGCGGGCTGCACCGGCTCCCAGGGACCTGCCGCTGGCAGCGGGGCGGGGTGTGTGTGTGGGGGGTGCGCTAGTGGCCCGGGCTGTGGGACCTTGCCAGCGCCCTCCCCGTGGCCAGCCTCCTGGAGAGGCCTCGCTGCGTGGGAAAAGAGAGGGCGCGCCCTTTCGGAGCTGCCTTGTCCCTGGTGTGCAAAGCAGGCGTGCCGCGTGAGGGCTTTCGTAGGCCCAGGGCCTCCCCCTCCTCCAGGTATCTGCTGGCCCCAGGCCCCTGCCAGTGGTTCCATGGCCCCAGGCCCCCCCATCTCCCCCATAAACATCGTCAAGAGAGCCAGGGAGGTGCCGAAACCGGTTTGGCTCAGTGGATAGAGCGTTGGCCTGCGGACTGAAGGGTCCCGGGTTCAATTCCAGTCAAGGGCATGTACCTTCGTTGCGGGCGCATCCCCAGGAGGCAGCTGATCAATAATTCTCTCTCATTGATGTTTCTAACTCTCTATCTCTCTCTCTTCCTCTCTGTAAAAATCAAAACTATATATATGGTACACATACACACACACACACATAAAAAGAGAGCCAGGGCGGGAATGCTGATGCCCCTGGTCACCCCCTATTTACACATGGGCATCACTTCAGCCTGATGCCCTCCCTCGGCGGAGGCGTGGCGTCTCCCCTCTCTCTGGGGTCCTCTCTGCAGACCGCGGCCTGCTCTCTGGGGCTCCTGTGTCACGTGGCTGGGGGTGCTGTCAGGGCCGCCTCTGGAAGAGGCCTGGTGGAGAGCAGTGGCTGGGAGCGGGGCCCTGTGCAGAGGCCCCGGAGAGGTGGTTCAGCGCACCGGTTCAAGTCCATTTCCACGGGTTGGCGCTGTGACCTGGGCACCGCCCCATGCCCGGGAGCCTCCGTGTCCTCACCTGTGAAAGGGGCTGACCACGGAGCCTGTGAGGACGGAGCGGCAATATCGGGCAGGCACCCGGCCCACGGGAGCGAGGAGTAGCTGTGGCTGCTCCTCTCGCTGTCACTACTCCTTCCACCCCGTCTGCCGCGGGGAAGGCAGGAGGGTGGGGCTCAGGCCCGTCCCGGTGTCCACCAGGATCCCGTCAGCAGAACCGCTGAGCCAACAAAGCAAACACGCCGGCCGGAGGCGGCTGGAGGGAGCGGGGAGCAGGCGTGCGTGCCCAGGGCTGGGCTGGGATCCCCGAGGGGGCGGCCCGGCCGGCCCGCCCGGCCCAGGGTGGAGTCGCTCCCAGGCGCTGGCGCCATCTTGGTTTGCCTTGGCTTCTCCTCCGCCCGCGGGAGTGGCCCTTGCCCCCCCCGGGAGCAGGTGGCCTTTGCAGCCTGGCACCTGTCCCGCGGGCAGGGCGGCTGCCAGGAAGGTGCCGGCCTGGGACCGGCCCGTGCGCCCTCCGCGTCCCCGCGTGAGGCCCGCCGGCGCCCCCGAGGGCTCGCCGGGGCCCGTGCTGGTGCAGGAGGCCTCGGGGGGCTGGCCCCTCACCCCAGGGCCCCCTCCTCACCCTCCAGGTGAGTCAGCGGGGAGCCAGGGCCGTCCTGAGCTCGGTGTGCTGGGGCCATGTGGGGGGGGGGGGCAGGAGGACAGGGGGAAGAAAACGTGGGGTGCAACAGCAGAGGGTACAGGTGAAGCGGCTTACGTTTGTTCCCCCACGGGGGGCAGAGAGCCGGCCGCGCGGACGGAACGTTTCGCTTGTTGAGAGAGGGAGGAAGTGGACATTCGCCCGGCTCCCTGGCGGTGCCAGTGCTGTGCTGTGTCTCCCTGTGGGGCTGGGAGACACAGGCAGGACGGGATCAGTTCCCCCCCGTCCCGGCCAAGGAAGGGGCTCAGAGGAGCTGAGGTGTGTCCCGGGGTTCCCCCAGCTGGCGGAAGGGGAGCCGGGGGGTGGGGGGGGGAGGCAGGTTGGTGGGACTCTGAAACGCAGGCCGCTGGGGAACCGGGCCCAGGTTCCAAACTGGTTTCGAAGATAAATAAAAGGAAAAAAAACAAAACCATTACCCATCATTTAACTATAAGGGGACAGCACCTGATTTAGTGTTTAACGTACGTCCTCCTGGCGCCTCCTCCCTTCGGGGACCGTGCGCGTTTATTTATTATATTTGTGCATTTCACACGATTGTGACCATCACAGGATGCGGGTTCGGCGGAGGCCCAGGCCGGAGGGCCACCGGGGAGTGATTGATTCTTGGCAAAATGGGAACCTGGCTCTGGCCCGGAGCCATGCCTTCGGTAATGAGGCTCCCCGATTTGCCCGGGAGAAAGCAAATGGGGCGAACGGGGAGGCCAAAGGGACCCCGCGGTCCCCCCCTGGGCCGGGCTGGCTCCGTTAAGTGGCAGAATGTTCCTTTTAACTCGCTTCCTCCCCGCTCCCTGACAAATGGGAGCATTGGTGCCGTTTTCCCAGGTGACCTCCTCTCCTTGGGGTAATGGGAAAATGAAAGTCTCTGCTAAGTGCTCTGCCACAGTCAGACATCCACCCGAGGGCCGCTGGGCCCGGGCTCCGGAAGGAGGAAGTGCGGCCCGCGGGTGAAGGTCAGCGCGGGGGTGAAGGCCAGGGCCGGGCCGGCGGCTCTCCGGGCACTGGGCCGGGCGTGTGTGACCCGCTGTGAGGTCACAGCCTGGGGGGGGTGCTCTGCCTGCCCCCCAGGGCCAAGGGGGTCTGCCTCAGGCAGGCCAAGTCCCCCCACACCCCCCACACACACACCTTGGCTGGGATCCTGCGGCTGATGATTGAGTTGGTGGCGAGGCCTCCCCAGACCCCCTTCTCCCGCTCTTGCTCGACGCATCAGCCCGAGCATAGGACAGCCCGGGTCACCTCTGCGAGCAGTAAACCCGGAGGTGATTTCAAAACGTCGGACAACGTTTATTATGGGAGCGGGGACACCCACCGAGGGCCAAGGGTTGTGAACGTCTCGACAGACACGATATAAAAATCACGGACAGAGCTGGAGAGGTAACCCTCTGAAAGGGAAATTAACAGCGTTCGTCTGTCCGTACTGCGGTGATCTGTGTTTTATTTTTTATTTCCCAACATTTTCTCTAAATTCTCCCTTGTGATTAAAAACCAACAAAGCCAAGGTGTGGGCCCGGCAGGGAGCCCTGGGGAGGGGAGGGGAGGAGAGGGGAGGGGGCGGGCCCCGCAGGTGGGCGGGCGGCGGGCAGAGGACGCCGGGATGCTGGCACCCGTGGCCCCCTCGGGTGCTGAGCTCACCGGCGGTGCCAGCCGCAGAAACCTATGAGCTCCCCGGGAGCCGGGCGTATCGGTGACTCAGACCTCCGTGCACTGCTGTTCAACAATAGCTTTTGTCCTTTGCCCAAAACCCTAGGCCAGCGCGTTAAAAAAAATAAGTATAAAATTAAGAGATAGTTTGTACTTTCCTCACCAGCCTGCGCCAGCTTCGGGCGCTTTATTTATCCAAGGCGGGGAGGCCGGGGGGGGGGGGGGGGAAGGGGGTGCGGGGGGCGGGCAGAGAGGCAAAGGAAAACAAGGCAGAACTCGGACCAGGCCCAGGAGGCGTCTGAACCTCCCCAACAAACTTGCTTTTGTCTCCGCCGCGGGGGGAACACGGGAGGAAAACACGCAGTTCCCAGGCCCAGCGCCGCGCCTTCTGCGCGGGAGGCCGGCTGCTCCTGGCGCGGGCTTTGCCTTCTGGTTGCTGAAGGTGAAAGCTGCCCCGTGGTGTTTGCTCGGGGCCAGACTGCGACGGGGTGGGAAGGCTGGCGCCGGGACAGCCCGGCGGGCTCCGGCGAGCACGGGGGTCCGCGTGGCCATTCCGGCCGGCGATGCCCACCTGCCTGCAGCGGCTGCCCCCCCCCCCCCCCCCCCCCGCCGGTGGGTGTAAGGACGATTCCTGCCTCCTGGAGCCCGAAGCGGCTCTCGTGGGACCCGGAGTTCCTTGTGGCCGGGGGCGAGGATGGGCTTGCCTTGTCCTCGTTTGGGCCAGAACATTCCCCTCGTGGCCGCTGGACGACGTGTTCGGAAAGAGATTCAGGAGGGAATGGGGTGTGTGTGATGGTGTGCGTGGGGGAGTGTAGGAGGGATTGCGTGCGGCTGTGTGTGAGGCCGTGCGAAGAAGGGCGTGTGGCTGTGGGTGATCGTGTGAGAGACTGCGGTTGTATGTGTGATTGAGTGGTTGTGTGTGGCTGTGAGATTGTGGGAGTGATGGTGTGACTGTGAGATTGTGTGAATGATGGTGTGACTGTGAGATTGTGTGAATGATGGTGTGACTGAGACTATGAATGAGTGTGTCTGGCTGTGAGTGATTGGGTGTATAACAGGGAGTGGTTGTGTGTGAGACGGAGTGATTGTCTATGTGATTGTGTGAGGTTGTATGTGAGGTTGAGGGGTTGTGTGACTGTGAGATTGTGTGAATGATGGTGTGACTGTGAGATTGTGTGAATAATGGTGTGACTGAGATTATGAATGAGAGTGTGTCTGGCTGTGAGGGATTGGTTGTATAACGGAGTGGCTATGTGGGAGACGGAGTGATTGTCTATGTGATTGTGTGAGGTTGTATGTGAGACTGAGTGATTGTGTGTGACTGAGACTGTGTGAATAATGGTGTGACTGTGAGATTGTGAATGAGAGTGTGTCTGGCTGTGAGGGATTGGGTGTCTAACATGGAGTGGTTGTGTGTGGTTGTATGTGAGGTTGAGGGGTTGTGTGACTGTGAGACTGTGTGAATGGTTGTATGTAACTGAGCAACTGTGTGTCTATCACGGAGTGATTGTAGATGAGATTATGGGTGAGATTGTGTGGATGGTGGTGTGACTGTGTGAGACTGAGAACGATTGTGTCTGACTCTGTGAGCGGTTGGTTGTACGTGTGAGACTGAGCGGCTGATTGTGTGTGTGGTTGTGTGTGCACGGGTCTCCCCTTTAGTCTCCGTCACCCTTTTTCCTGGTTGTGCTAGCCAGGCTGAGTAAAAGCCAGGGGACTTACATCATTTTGTCCTGCCTCCCCCTGACCCCTCTCTCAAACCAGCTCTCCCCGTGAATCCTGAGGCAGCTTGGACCCTGGCCTGGTCCAGGATTCTTTCTTCAAAATTAGTGGGAAGGATTTTGAAGGAATAATCCAGGGTCTCGGCAGAGGTTTGACCAGTGAGAGACAGGAGGCTTGTGAGTGGAGAGAAAACAAGTCACGGAGGACCGGGGTGGCCTGGCCTCGCCCTGAGACGCCCATGTCCGTGGCCTGGATGAGAACCCCTCATTCTGTGGCTCCCGTGCCCCAGTGAGGCCTCCCCGAGCCCGTGGGCTCTCATGGCCTTCCTGACCTGTCATCACCGTGACCTTTCACCCCTGAGCCTGTCTTTCCGGTGACAAAATGGGCCCAGAGAGGCGAGGCCACTTGCCCAAGAACACACAGCCAGTCGGCGACAGATTTGGAACCAGGACAGAGTCTGTGGGCCGCTTGCAAACAGGGTGGCCCAGGGCTGGGGTGACCAGCCCCGGACGGGGAATTCTGCTCTCCTTCACTTCCCAGCGATAAAGAGGCCGTCCTGGAGGACCAGCTGCTTGTGGCTATGGTCAGGGGGGCGACCTGCCCTCTGGTGTTAGGGTCTGTCTCTAACAGGAAAGAGCACCCATCTCTGTCCCCCACAAGCAGCCCCCCTCCCCAGGACCTCCGCTTTGCCGTCTGTGGAGCCAGAGGCTGGCCCCCGGGTTCAGGACAGCTGCGCTTCCTGCCATAATCCAGAGTCCCCATCTGTGCCATGCAGCAGGCCCTCTCCACAACCCGCCAAACCAGAGATGCCAGTTTCCCCAGGGCCCGTGCGCTCCCTGCCAGGGAGAGAGCCTCACAGGCTGGCCGAGCGGGGCCCCGGCCCAGGCCCCCCGCACCTGCGCGGTGATCCCCGCGTGTCGGAGCGTGTCTCGTGTCTGAGCCCTCCGGCTGGGGGCTGCGGTGCTGAGGCCGAGAGGCGAGGGAGTGACGAGAAGGGAGAGACGTGGTACCTGAGCCCGAGAGGCAGCCGTGGAGGCAGGGGCGGGCGCCATGCCCGGGGTGAGTGCCATCTGGGCGGGAGGCCTGGCTCCCAGCTGTGGGGGCCCTGGGAGGGCAGAGCCCAGGCCGGCCTGATTCTGAAGCCACTGCTATGGAGATTAAGGGGATGAGAATGTAAATCTCAAGTAAAAAGGTAATTGAATGTAATAGCAAACACTGCTCGCTCTATGTTAATTTTAGCTCTTCCCCTGGATACAAGGCGCTGTATTAGTGTTTTATTACCATTTTGTTTGCACTAATAAAATAGTAAAATTTATTTCAAGGAAGTTGAAGGATGGTTTTACAATGCAAATTTGAAGAAATTGGACTTTTCATTTATGCCTCCGCTATTTTAAAGCCTGACGGGTGTAAATTAGCCACCGGGACGGAGCCGACCCCACCGAGGGGGACTCAGGAGGCGGGCGCCCGGCTGAGGTTCCGGCCGGCTCAGGGCAGAGGCCGAGGGGCTCCGAGGAGCGGCTGGGGCACAGGGGCGCCTGATCGGCTGGGACTGGGGGGGTGGGGGCGGGGATGAGTGAGGCCGGTCCGGGCACCCGTGACTCGGGCTGTGGGCAGGCAGGCCTCGCACCGAGCCCACGGGGAGACACGTGGCCGCAGAGCTCAAGGCAGCCTGTGTCTCCTCTCTGCCCTTTGGCGTCCTCCCCATCCTGACCCGGAGCCTTGATCCACCGGCTGAAAGCTCCCGGGGGACTGAGCAGCCTCTCTCCTGTGAGCTTGTTAGGAGGGGCTGTTAGGAGGGGTCGACCAGATGTATGGTCCACTGACACCCCTTTGAAAGGGGCTGTGGTTTGGGGGCGGGGAGAGCTGCCCCGAGGGAGGACCCTGAGCCCAAAGGAGCCCGGGAAGGAGACCCCGGCTGGACAGCAGCCCCGCAGGCCAGGCATGCACACTGCTTCGCTCCGCCCTCTGACCAGGCCATCAAGAAACGTTACCTTCGAGCTGGCCCACGTTGTCCCAGGCCTGGCCGTGCCCGTGGACAGAAAGGCTAGGGCCGTGGCCGGCAAACTCGTGCGTCACCAGAGCCACACATCGACAGCACCACGACTGAGATCTCTTTTGAGGGCCGAGAACCGATATCTGCGCCGGGGCCACGAAGTTTCCGTCGCCCTGTCCGCCCGCCCGCACCCGCACGAGGAATGTTTCGGAAGAGCCACACTCCGGGGGCCGAAGAGCCGCGCGTGGCTCGCGAGCTGCGGTTTGCCGACCACTGGGCTAGGGGACCGACGTCTTAGCATTCCCAGCGGCCCGAATCCGGGGGAGCCGGACGACGGCACGGGAAGGCGGAGCAGGGCGGGGAAGGGGTGGCGGGAGCTCCCTTTGGAGTTCTGGGAGAAGGGTTCAGGTCGGTGCTTGCTTCGTCCAAACCGGTTTGTTTGTCGCCGGAAACTACCAGCGGCCAGTGGCCCAGAGCGGCGCGGGGGGCACCCGCGCCCGGAGGCCGGGGCCGAACAAGTGTTCCAATGTCTGGCGAGGCCGGGAGCGGGTACTGCCCAGGGTTGTCTGGCCGCCTGCCGGGGCGGGGGAGCGGGGAGCCGGTGACACCGTTCCCGGCCCGGCCCTCGGCCTCCTGGGCTCTTTCTCATGCACCGTCTCTCCCTGGGAGTGTGAGTGTGAGTGTGTGTGTGTGAGTGTGTGTGAGTATGTGTGAGTGTGTGTGTGTGAGTGTGAGTGTGAGTGTGAGTGTGAGTGTGAGTGTGTGTGTGTGTGAGTGTGAGTGTGTGTGTGTGTGTGAGTGTGTGTATGTGAGTGTGTGTGTGTGTGTGAGTGTGAGTGTGTGTGTGTGTGTGTGAGTGTGTGTGTGTGTGTGTGTGAGTGTGTGAGTGTGTGTGTGTGTGAGTGTGTGTGTGTGTGAGTGTGTGAGTGTGAGTGTGTGTGTGTGTGTGAGTGAGTGTGAGTGTGAGTGTGAGTGTGTGTGTGTGTGTGTGAGTGTGTGTGTGTGTGTGTGTGAGTGTGTGAGTGTGTGTGTGTGTGAGTGTGTGTGTGTGTGTGTGTGAGTGTGTGAGTGTGTGTGTGTGTATGTGAGTGTGAGTGTGTGTGTGTGAGTGTGTGTGTGTGTGTGAGTGTATGAGTGTGTGTGTGTGAGTATGTGTATGAGTGTGTGTGAGTGAGTGTGTGTGTGTGTGTGTGTGAGTGTGAGTGAGTGTGTGTGTGTTTAATGGAAAGATCCAAGCTGCTGATACTGGTGAGGCCAGAGTTGAGAAAACTGGAGGAGTGATTCTGGGCAAAAGAAACTGGAGCAGAAACAGTGGCAGGAGACACCTGAGGCTCCCCTTGTCCACGGACAGACGGACGGACAGACGGACGGACGGACGGGCGGACGGGCGGACAGACGGGCGGACGGGCGGACGGTGCGAGCTCCGGGGTAGCTCTGTGCCTGCGGACTTGGCCCCGAGGCAGAGGAGGGGGCCAGGCTGCCCGCCCCTCCTGGTGGCTCCCCTCCTGCCCAGTCTGGATGGTGGGAAATTCACGAGGACCAGGTGGGCCTCGGCGGCGGGGCCGGCGCCCGTGTGGCCACTGTGGGAACACGACCGCTCCCCACCGGGCCTCTTGGCCTCCTTTTGGGTCCAGGGGCTGTAGGGGGGGATTTTGGGGGGGTTGGGAGAGCTTAGGGGATGTACACAAGGCAAAGCCCCGGAACCTCCTGCCCCACGCTGGGGAGCCCCCGTGGCTCCGGGCCCCTGGCAGAGGGGCCGGGAGGGAGGGCGGGAGCGGGTGGACGTGGTCCAGGCCAGGGCAGCGTTGGGAGAGGAGCACATTTCAGAGCAGCGCGTCTCTGAGCGTGTGGGATGGTTTCGGGCCCTGTGAGTGGGGAGGTGCCGTGGCCCTGAGAATGGCGCTGGCTGGGGGCTCGCACTCCGGGGGCATCTCTGTCCCAAACGGTAATTAGATCCAGGAGGACCGGGCCTGGCGGGGGAGGGGCACCAGGACCGCCCCTTGGGCTCCGCCTCTGTGTGGGTCACAGCCAAGGTGGTCCGCCCCCCACTGGCCAGGCCACCAGCACGTCATTTCCACCCGGCCACTCCTAGCACCCCCAAGTCACCCCTGGAGAGTGGGGGCTCCTTTGAGAAGCCCCAGGGCTGCATCTCCCGCCCCCCCCCACACACCCCCCACCTGCTTCTTTGCAATGCTCATTCTCAGGCCTCAGCCAGCCTGGGAGAGAAGGGTGCTCCATGTTGATTGGTTTGCCTTTCTTTTTGGCAGGGGGTAGAGGTGTGTGTTGGGGAGAGGGTGACCCCAGAGGACACCAGAGGATTGCTCTCCTAGGTGGCCCCCACCTGCTGCTCTGTCCTGTTTGACGTGGGGGGCCTGGGCCATAGCACCTCCTCATTTCCCCCTTTTGCCTGGGAGGGAAGGCGGCCAGAATGCCAGGTCCTTAGCCTGCCCGCCTCAGCTTCCCCTCATCCTGCTCAGCCTCCCGGGTGTGATGGGGGCATCCCCACGCCTCCCGAGCCCCCCGCCCCCCTGCCCTGCACCTGTCAGCTGTTTCATTGACTGTCTGGCTTGGCTGCCGCCCAGCCTCTCCTCCCAGGCCGGCTCCGCCCGCCCCTCCCCCCGGCCCGCACGCCCTCCCTTCCTGTCTCTGCCCACGTCTGCCCCTACCTGCCCGTCGCCGGCACACCTGAGGCCCGCGCTGCCTAGCGGCGTGCCGGCTGGCGCAGGGTGTTTACCAGACAGCCGGGATCAGGTCCTAAATCCTGTTGCTGTCTTCCCAGGGCCGCTTCCTCAGATGGGCTTCCAAGCCCCTAATCCCGGTGCCCACATCCCTGCCCGACCCACGTTTGATGGAGCTTTCCTTTCCGATTGAAGCTGAGGCCCGGCAGGATCCGTGCGGGGCTGGGGTCTGGGTTCCCACCGGTGCGCGATGACACGGCGGTCCAGCCCCTTCCTCCTGGTGCTTCCTTCCTCCCCGCCTTCCTTCTGGGGGGACCTGGGGGAGCGGGGGCCAGGAATCCACCACCAGGTGTTCCAGTGTGGGCCTTCTTGGGTGCTCCATCCCCTCCTCCCCCCACCGCCAGCGAGGCGATGAGGCCACGTGCTGGGATGTGGGGAGGGGGCCGAGATTGGTTTTTTTTTTTTTAATTGATTTTTTTACAGAGAGGAAGGGAGAGGGATAGAGAGTTAGAAACATCGATGAGAGAGAAACATCCATCAGCTGCCTCCTGCACACTCCCCACTGGGGACGTGCCCGCAACCCAGGTACATGCCCTTGACCGGAATCGAACCTGGGACCCTTCAGTCTGCAGGCCGGCGCTCTATCCACTGAGCCAAACCCGGTTTCAGCCCGAGATCAGTCCCAGTGTCGGAGGCCAAGGGCGCCCAGCTGGAAGGTGGTCTGAGGTGGGAAGGAGCCGGGGAGCCACAGCCCTTCCCCCCATGCCCGTGCTCCCCGCTCGACACCCCAGGAGAGCCCCTAACGCAAGCCTGCTCACCTACGGGGCCACCGCTGCTTGAGGCTAGGCCGGCCTCTGGGGAGACAGGAGGGCTTGGTGCTCCCGGTGGGACCCACCCTGGATGTGGGGAGGAGCCGGTTTCCGGGTGTCCCTTCTGAGGGCCTTGGGGCTGCCCACCTCCAGGGACAGCAGGACTGAACCCAGAGCAGGGAACTCGTCACTCCCAGAAATGTGGCTGGAAGAGGCACACGAGCTTACGTCCCCCCTCCCCCCCTCAGAACCACCGCCACTTGGCCACCACTGGAGGCTTGGGTCTACCTCCCGGGGTGGCTGGGACGGTGGGTGTGTCTTTTCTCCTAGTTGCCTTGTGAGCTGGACAGACCCTTCTAATGTAAGGTGACCAGAACAGTCCCGATTCTTTATTTTATTTTATTTTTTTAATATATTTTATTGATTTTTTTTTTACAGAGAGGAAGAGAGAGGGATAGAGAGTTAGAAACATCGATGAAAGAGAATCATCGACCAGCTGCCTCTTGCACAATCCCCACTGGGGACGTGCCCGCAACCAAGGTACATGCCCTTGACCGGAATCGAACCTGGGACCCTTCAGTCCGCAGGCCGACGCTCTAACCACTGAGCCAAACCGGTTTCGGCCAGTCCCGATTCTTAACAATGTTTCCTGCAGTCCCCTGGCGTTTTAAAAAAAAAGCCCCGGATCGGGACTGTCCCGCCAAAAGCGGGACGATCTGGTCCCCTTATTCTAATGTCAGCTTCCCGCTCCCCGCTCCCTGGGCTCCCTCTGCCTGCTTCTCCCATGCCCCTCCTTCGGGCAGGGCAGCAGCCATCTCTTGGCCTTCACCACTCCTCTCTCGGGGTCTCCCAACCTCCATCCCGCTCGGCTCCCCTGTCCCATCCCCCGCCCTCTCCCTCGCCGTGGCCACCAGGGCTGCCCTGGGCTTCCCTGTCCCTCCTCCCGGTCCGGGGCTCTCACGGAGCCAGGCCTCCCCGGCACCCAGCGGGGAGGGGGTCGGAAAGGCTGGGGACAGGGCGAGGGTGTCCCTCAGACTTCTCCCCAGCCCCCCAGGCGTCTGCTCCTGGAGGAGTGAGTCCCGGGCACCCGGTTTTATTTGGGGTGTTTCTTCTTTCCCCCCTGTATCGGGCGAGGACTGAGGGGGGAGAGGGGGAAAGAGGGCAGTGGGAATCTGGGAGATGGCAGTTGGGCCGGGGAGGAGGAGGAGGAGGAGGAGGAGGAGGAGGTGGAGGAGGAGGAAGAGGTGAAATTAATTCATTAGAAAAACTTGTTTACCAGCTCTGCTCAGGCGCCTCCATTTTAAAAGTCTCCGTGTACAATAAGTCGCTAATTAAAATACGGAATTAGGCAACAGCGATGTTTTTTTTTCCCCCTTACGCTTTAATTGCGTGATTTTTTTGTGATGTAATTTCTGGAAACACCCAGCGTACCTCACAGGGCTGATTGTTTGATAAACGAGAAGCACCTGAAACCGGCCCCAAAAATAAATATATAAGTCCGAGGGGAACAGCCGGGGAGATGGGAAATGGCGGGGAGCGAGCGGCAGACAGCCGGGGACCGGCGATCGTGGGAATAATAATACGAATGTCTTCTAAGCAAGGACGTTTCTCCTGCCTATCCCTCCCCACCCCCCTCCACACACACACCCCGAAACCAGAACAGCCCGTGCCCCTTGGGGAGCTGAAACGGAAACCCAGACCAAGTGGGGTGACCGCTCCCCGCCGCCGACACCCCTCTTGGTACTGTGGGTGCGAAGCAAGCACAGCGTGGCCTCTTCCCCGGTCCGCTGCTGGCCGGGCTCGGCACTGCTGGGGTGTCTCCTCCCCTCACAGACCTTTCAAGAGGAGTCTCCCTGGCTCCCCTTGTTCCGAACCCCAAGGTCAGGGGGAGGGACCGTCTCCCGCGGAGACACCAGCTCTGCACGCCCACCGAGGGCAGACGCCAGCCCCAGGCCTGGGCCCCACGGGAGGGGGAGGGGCAGGGGGAGGGGGTCCCCGGTAAGAAGGGGGTGCCCCGTGGCCGGCTGCCTTTTTACAGACGTAGTAGACCTGGAGGGCAATTGCAAAACTGCCGAGAAACTGGTGAGGGACTGACTCCGGGGCGGGGCTGGGCAGAAACTGGGTCCCAATGCCACTGGCTGCTGCAAAGTCCCCTGCCGGCATCCCCCGTGGGCACCGGGCACAGGGCAGGAGGAGCCGGAGGGCCAGAGGGACCTGTGGCCACACTCCTCCTTCCCCAGCCGGCAGCCGGGGCCCCGTCACCTCTGCCTCCGCTCCTCTGCTGGGGAAGGAAGATCTGCTTCCTTTTAGGGTCTTTAAAAAAAAACCCACATTTTCTCCCTAATGATAACTTATGCTTATGGCTCGTTAGAAAATACAAAGAAGTGTGAAGGACATCATTTTAAACGATGTGTAGGGCAGGTGTTGAAAGCATGGGTTAGGGCCGTGGTCGGCAAACCGCGGCTCGCGAGCCACGTGCGGCTCTTTGGCCCCTTGAGTGCGGCTCTTCCACAAAATACCACGGCCTGGGCGAGTCTGTTTTGAAGAAGTGGCGTTAGAACACCCAAGGGGCCAAAGAGCCGCATGTGGCTCGCGAGCCGCGGTTTGCAGACCACTGGGTTAGGGGTGTGTGTGTGTGTGTGTGTGACTTTGGCGAGCAGGGACCGTGACCTTGGAGGGGTGAGGCCGAGGGTGATGATCCGTAGGCTATGCTGAGCCCTGAGCCCTGAGCCCAGCAGGCAGCGCACACCAGCGCCAGCCATTTCTGTGATCGTGGTCAATAACGACGGTTCCGCTACCTGGCGGCCACAGGCGCTGAGGCGTTTCTTAAGAACCTTCTTTGTATTGATGACATTCCCTACTGAACCTGCGCCGCCCAGCAGAGGAGCCTTGAGCCGCGTGTGGCTCCTTACCCTGGAATCGACTAAAATGAAACCAAATTAAGCATCCAGTTCCACAGTCGCACCCGCTGCGCCTCACGTGCTCGGTGGCCACACGTGGCCAGCGGCGGCCACACCGGACAGCGCCGGCTGTCCTCCCCGGCGCCATCCCAAACCACGGAGCCACTGGAGTTTCCCACATCCGCCACCTGCTCTCCACAGTGCCTGCTCAGGCTGCGCGGAGGTCCTCGGTGCTTTGAGTCTTGGTTGCTGGGCATTTGGAGTGTCTTCTGGGCTCTGATTGGCCCACTGGGGCTGTGACACACTCCAATTGGTGCCAGGCAGCAAGGGGCGGGCTCTGCTTTCCCCCCTCTGCCCTGGAAGAACCAGAGGGGCTGCCCCCTCAGTCCTCGGGTGCATCCCCTCGGCTGGCTGGCTCGTCCACACCCCGTCACCCCGCAGGGCGGAGACTAGGAAGAAGGAGGAATGCTTAAGGCAGCAAAAAAGGAGCAGCAGTGACCCACCCTCTGCTGAGCCCCACCCCCCCACCCCCGTTAGGACCCCCACAAGGAGCCTGCAGGGAGTATTTCTTGTTGGGGGTGAAGGCCATGGTGGGAGGCTTGGCTTAGCCTGGCTTCCAACATCTGTGCAGCCGCCAGGTCCCAGGGAGGGGCTCCAGGCTTCCGGAAGGGCCCAGATGGAAGATGGGGAGACTCCAGGGTCGGGGTGCTGGGTCCCAGGCCAGGGGGCAGCTCCAGGAAGATCTTGGGATGGTGGGTGGCCATCCACCCCCTGACTGGGGTAGGTGGGGTGCGTGTTGGGGCGCTGGGGTGCTGCCAGGGTGGTGGCCCCAGCCTTTCCTGTCGCCGGGCGGCCCGCGCCCTCCTGGCACCGTCGAGGGCAGAGCCCCGGGTGGGAGGCTGGGGCAGGACGGGCTGGGGAAGTGATCCCCGGGCAGTGGGCAAGACGGATAGGGAGCGCCGAGACCGGACCTGCTGATGTGGCCCTTTCTGCTCGCAGCGGATCGTAAAATATGGCTCGGATTTTCATTACGGGCTCTATCGATTATCTTCTGGGATGGATGAATTATAGAGAACATTAAATTTTTTTTACAAAAGCAAGGGAGAGAGGAAATATCTGAATGAGTTGGGGTGGTCGATGGCAGAAAGGGCTGAGCCACCAAGCCTGCGTGGCCTCCGACTCCGAGCCAGGCCAAGACCAGACGGCTCAGGGCGGCAGCCTCTCGCTGCAGCTCCCGGCCTCCCCGGGCCTGGCCTGACCGCAGGGAGGCCATTGCTCCCCTCTGCTCCCCTCGCCCCGTCCCCTGCAGGGAACTGCCTAGGCCCGGGGAGGCAGACGGGGGGGTTAGTCACGGTTCTGACCCAGGCGTAGGACCTTCCCCGGGCTCCAGGCCTCTGTGGCTGGAGGTGGGCCCTACGCTCAGTTGCTTTCTCTCCAGGAGCCTCCTGATTCTGGGGAGATGCTCCCTATGTGGAGGGAAAGGTCAGAGGGCATCGATGGCCTCCTGGGGTCAGGCCTGAGACAGGAACTCCCGAGGAATGTGGCCACCTGGCTTCTCCAGCGGCTCGCTCCTTCCATCCGTCGTCCTGGCTCAGAGGATGTCCGAGTCCCTTGGTCAGCGAGGGAAAGCATGCCTGGGTCCCACGGCTGCGCATCTCTGGCAGGGCAGGAAGGAGGGCCTCCTGGAAGCCCCCTGCCCCCCGCCAAGCACTAGGGTGCCCAGCGTCAGCTTCCGAGGGTGTGACCTTGGGCCAGAGGCCTTGCTGGGCGGGTCACATCTCTCTCTGGGTCTTGGTCCCTCCGCTGTCCAGTTAAAATAACAACCCATCTCACCGGATGCTTGCCACAATGGTATGCATTCGTGCACGAGAATCCTTCCTGCTTAGTAATCATCATCGTTCCTCCTCCATCGTGATCTCACACGGCCTACGACTGGCAGCGTCCGGAAACCTTTTCCTCCTCTCTCTTCACTCAGCCTGTTGGGTGTGTGGCGATCTCCATTTTACAGATGGGGAAACCGAGGCACGGGGAGGGTAAGACACATTGCCCAGGTTCCCACCGCTCGTAGATGGCAGGGCCAGGATTCCTGCCCGGCGGTCTGCAGGGTCGTGGGCCCAGAGCTCCTGGATTAACCCCCTAGGCTAGGCCGCCCCAGTGATCTGGGGGGCAGGGAGGGGGGCACATGTGTGCGTACACCTGTGTGTGCCAAAAGCCTTGCCCCGGTGTGGGTGTCAGGCGGATCCCACGTATCACACACACACACACACACACATACACACACACACCCCGCTCTATGTGGCTGCCTCCTGGGGTGACCCCCGCCTCGCCTGGGCCCTGCTCTGGGGGGCGTGTCTCCTCACCCCCACGCCCCCCCTCGCCCTGGCTTCACCCAGGCCGCGGAGACAAGGTGGTGGTTTCCATGGATACCCGCCTCCCTCTGGGGACACGCCCTTTTTTGTATGACTCTGTTCCCTCGAGTTGATTGTTTTTGGCACACGGCTCCACAAACTCATCCAACAATTAAAAGGGGGGCGGGGCGGGGCAGAAGGGAGCCGGATCGGAGCTGTGGGGTGAGTGACACGGGGGAGGGCCTCCGGGAGGAGGGTCCCCTCTCTGCCCCCCCCCCCCCCGCCCCGGCCAGCAGCAGGGCGCCCGCCTTGGGCACAGAGCAGGTGGGCTCCCGGGGGATCCGCGTGTGAGGTTCTGAGAATCCCTTCCTTCCCACCTGAGCCGTGCTCCTGCCCCATTGCTCCTGCCCCATTGCTCCTGCCCCATCCCCCGAAAGCCAAAGGGCCTTCTCGGTGCCCACTGGTCCCTCTCCGGGGCCAGCCGACGCCGGGAGGGGCCGGTGCGGGCCCATTTGCATGCGGGCGGCCCCTGTTTTGGCTAATGGTGTGTGTGTGTGTGTGTGTGTGTGTTCGCTCTGTTTGGGCGCCGGCCGTCCAACGCCGGCCGCGCTGGGCGTACCCGTCGCAGGCTGTGTGAGATCACAGGTGAAAAATGCAGTGAAAAACACGTTCGTGCCGCAACACATCACGTCGGATTTTTGTATTAAGATGTGGATTTTTTTATTGTTTTTTTTTTTTTTTTTTTTTTTTTTTTCCTTTTCCATGCAGCCCTGGCGTTGGGCAATGTCTGTGTTTTTGTTTTCACTCCGGGAGGTTTGTGAAATCTGCTCGTTAGGGCGCTGTCCTCTCCCCACCTCCAGCCTGCCCTTCCACCCCTTTCCCCGCTCCGGGGAGATCTCTCCCCAAAGCCGCCTTCGGCGAGGATAGGGGTGCACCCCCAAAAAACGAACATTCGCTCGGGCGAAAGCAGGCCCTGTTCTCAGCCCCTCATTGCAGTCGGAGGTCCCGATGGGGGGGAGGGGGGGATTGAGAGGAGGGGGAGGCAGGAGGAACCTCTGTCCCCCGCCCCCACCCGGGATAGAGCCCCAACGCTGGCCCCTTGTCTGGAGAGGAGAAATGCACGTTGTCCCGTCCCCACGGCACCTCCTCGCCTGCCTGGCCCTCTCCTGGGGGCTCTCTGGTCCCCAGGTAGGTTTAGGGGTTCTGCTCAGCTGGGGGTTCCCTGCAGGACCCACCCCCTCGCACTCGGAGCTGAGCCGGAAGGCAGGGCCTGAGCACGGCCTTTGCCGCCCCCCCCCCCCACTCCCCGGCGTGACCTCTGGTGCTCCCGGTGGCTCTGGGACGTGGGGAGGGCAGAGCGGAGGTGCAGGAGGGGGGGTGGCACCTGGGGTGGGTGGGTGAGCTTCCCGGCGAGTGGGGCCTCGGAGCCGTCGGCCCCGGAGCCCGGGCCTGGCTGCGTCCGCCCTTCCTCCCTGCCCACGGGGACCAGGAGCTTCCCGCGTCCTGGTGCGAAGACCCGGTGCCACCCCCTGGCCCGGTGCGTGGCACACAGGAGGCGCCCAGCTAGTGCACGCGCTGAGTTCTGGCGCAGGCCCGCTGTCCGAGGGGGCAGCTGCCCAGCCGAGGGCGCCCTCTGCTCCCGGCATGCCCCCTGGCACATCGTAGTGTCCGGCCAATTCTTGTCGGAATCGTTTGGAGGAGGATCACATGACCCGGCCGTCCCCTCGAACCCGAACGCTGCTCACCGCGGGGAGAGACGGAGCCGCAGGCCGGAGCCTGGGGGAACGGGACGGATCGGGGAAAGCCACCCGTGAAGGGTTTTGTGGGCCGGGCGGGGCGCAGCCGCTCGGGGCCCATCTGATTCAGACACAAAACCAGGGACCCGTTCAGTCCCACACTCCCCCTCGCACACTGCGGGCCCCTGGGAGTGCTAACTGCTGGGGATGCACGGCTAAGGAGGCCCAGTCCCTGCCCTGAGGGGTTAGAGACCCCGTGGTGAGGCCTGGTCCCTACCCTGAGCGGTTAGAGACCCCATGGTGAGGCCTGGTCCCTGCCCTGAGCGGTTAGAGACCCCGTGGTGAGGCCTGGTCCCTGCCCTGAGCGGTTAGAGACCCCGTGGTGAGGCCTGGTCCCTGCCCTGAGCGGTTAGAGACCCCGTGGTGAGGCCTGGTCCCTGCCCTGAGCGGTTAGAGACCCCGTGGTGAGGCCTGGTCCCTGCCCTGAGGTGTTAGAGACCCCGTGGTGGGGACAGAGCTGGGAGCAGGTGGGGGTTTAAATGCGAAAGCAGCAAAGGCTGCAGGAGGAGGGGAGGAGAGGGGCGTGTGAGCCTGCTGGACGTAGACTCTGGAAGGTTCTCTTGAAGAGGCTGCAGGAAGGGGGTGGGAAGTTGGTGGAGCACAGTTAACGCCTTTCACATCGCTTGTGTTTTGTTGCTGTTGTTGTTTAAATATATTTTTATTGATTTCGGAGAAGGAGGGAGAGGGAGAGAATCACTGATCGGCTGCCTTCTGCATGCCCCCCCTGTGCCCTCCCCCCCCCCCCCCGAGAATTGAGTCGGCAACCGGGCACGTGTCCCGACTGAGAATCGAACCCATGACCTCCTGGTTCGTAGGTTGACACTCAGCCGGGCTCACGTGTCTTATGGACGCCCGCCCCTCCCCACCGCCCGCTGCCCGGGACGAGGGGAAAGCTGCTGTCTCCCTTTGACTGGGGAGGGAGGGAGGAAGGGTGCTGGGAGAGCGGACGGCTTGTCCAGGAGCCCACGGCGGCTCCCGTAGCAGAGCCGGGACTCAGAGCCACGGCTCCCGATTCCCGGCCCAGTGGCCCAGCGGCCCAGCCTGTTTCTGTCGCTGAGCGTGGCTCGCACGCCTTCCCCCGGAGCTGCCGGCCGGAGGGCTCGGAGCTCTGGGCCGGCACCTCCTGGCCCGGATCCTGCGGCTGCCACAGCCCCGGGCCTCTGTGTGGGAGGGCCCGTCCGTGGCAGGCCCTGGGGCCTGTGCCCTGGTTTGGTAAATGGGTCAGGCCACTTGGTAGGGGACTGTCCTGAGCTTGGCCACACCCTGGCAGGGCTGAAGGATGGCAGGAATGGGGGAGACGGAGGAGGAGGAGGAGGGGGAGGGGGAGGCGGCGGTGGCCGGGCCACACCCTTTGTTCGGTTGCTCTTGCTGCCCCGGGCATGCCTCTCTGCCGGCGGGAGGAGGCCAGACAGGGGCCTGGAGCACCCTTTCCTCCGGCACTAGAACCCCCTTCTGAGCCAGCATAGAGACCCCGGGATTGCTCATGGTCATCGTTCACGGTGGTCAGACTCTGGTCTCTCTAGCTCCCAGCCGAGGTCAGGGAGCCGGCAGTGTTTCTCCTGACCTTCCTCTGGGGACTGTGTCTGCCTGGCCGGGGGCAGTGCTGGCCGCCTGTAGCAGATGCTGCTCTCAGGGGGGGTTAGGGTGGGGGGCACCCTGATGGTGTTGGAGGAGAGCGCCCCAGCAGGGGAGGGCTCTGGGGTGGGAGCAGGAGGTGGTCTGGGCCGCCCCTGCCTCTCCCCAGAGGTGCTGGGCGGGTGGAGGGCTGCCCGGGGCTTTGGGGAACCTGGACCAGCAAGCAGGGGCGTGTCCGAGCTCAAAGAGCGAGTCTCCCTCCCCGTGGCCCTGAAGTTCCCATTAAAGTGTTTTTTCCTCTTTTTTAAAGAAAAAAAATATTCCCAAACTGGAAAACAAAGGAAATCCACTTCCCCCAAATCACACGAAACTCACATTAGGGGCCTGGCGGGATTCCATGGAAACCAGGAAGCCCGCCGTTAACCCTGTGTGCCGCCGGAGGGTGGGGTGGGGTGGGAGCCGGCCGCCCAGCCCCTGCCCGGCCCTGGCCCAGGGTCCCGGCCCTCGGCGGCTTCCCCCGGGAGCTGGCCCCCGAGGCCCTGCCCGGGGCAGAGGCGGGAGAGCCGGTGCCCGCAGCTCCGGCCTTCAGCGCCAACGCACCCGTGCCCTCCTGGCCCAGCCCTGGGAGGCGGCGGCGGTGGGAGCCTGTCCTCCGGGGAGGCCCTGGGGGACCCGAGGGCGGGGCCAGGTCGGAGAACCTGCCGGGCGGCTGCCCACACCGCCGCCCTGTGGAGTCAAGGCCCAGCCCACGCTCACACTCAGGATCATGGAGGCGCCAGCCCCTGGGCAGGGAGGGGGGACAGGACTGATGCCAGCCTGTAGGGGGGTGGGTGCAAGGGTGGACAGAGCCCCCCCGCTCCCCCCCCCCCCCCGTACCCCACTCTCACATCCAGCCTGACAGGCTGTGCGCCGAGGTCAGGGGCGTCGGTGTCTTTGCACGCACGCGGGCTGAGTTTTCAAAAAAGGCCGAAAAATATTTACAGGTTTTCAAGTTGAAACGCAAACAGGAAAAGCCCTTTAAAAAAGTGAGGGTAGTGGATATTCAAAACAGGGATCGCCATGGAAACACCACAATATTTGCTTAAATTGATACAAAGGTTGCCGGTAGCAGGGCATCGGCGTGTTTTTGGCCACGTTTTTAAATATTTTTTATTATTATTATTATTATTAATTATTATTATTTTTTTTTTGGCCCAGCACCTCTAACCAATGAATTCTCAACATCCCCCTTTCTCCTCCACGGATTTTTCTCAATCCTCGTTTCCCAGGGCTCGCAGCCCCAGAGGAGAGGGGGAGAGGGAGAGAGAGGAAACCAAACTCCGTCCCGGGGAGCGAGCTGCGGGGCCACCTGTTGGTTCCATTTTTAGAGACTCCCATAGGCCTCTGGGGGTCCCGGGAGCAGCTGGGAGCTGGCCGGCCGAGGGACCGTCTGGATTGAGGGTGCGGGAGGGTGCGGAGCCCCAGGGCCGGCCCGGGGGGCGAGGGTCTGGGTCTGCCCTGGTGTCCAGCGTCGGCTTGCTCCACGGTCAGGCTGACCTTTCACCCCCGGAGCCGGGCCTGGGGTGTGATCGCTTTATGGTTATCTGGGGTGTCGCCAGGACCGTCTGTCACAGTTTCTACCCGTTTGGTTTTTTGTTGTTGTTGTTAGGTGTGACCACGGTGTGGCCATCGGCTCATAATGGTGCCAAGGGTGCCCGGGCGGTGCGGTCAGGCCTGGCACTCGCCGCGGCCATGCCACCTGCCGAGGGGCAGGCAGGTCCGAGAGCCTCTTCCCTTGCACAGGATGTCAGACCCTGCGCTCCGAGCCCTTCTCGCTGGAGTCGCTTTGGGTAAGGTGACCAGACGTCCCGCTGTGGGCGGGACCGTCCCGATTTGTCCCAAACGCCGCCGGAACGCAGAACAAATGGTTAAAAATCGGGACGTCTGGTCACCTTAGCTTTGGGAGTCTCCACTGCGGCCTAACCACCCATTTCCCTTCTTGCTCTGCAGGCGAACGGACCTCGCTGACGGAAGGCAAGGCCCCCACCACCTCCCGCGGCCTCGCTGTCCCCCCCTGAGGAAGGAGGGGGTCCCCAGCTCCAGGGTGCGCGGTGGAATGGACTTCGGACCCCCGGCCCTTGGGAAGCAAAGGTAGCGGCTCCCGATCCCCACACGCCACCGGGCCACGCGGGTGGGGGCTGTGGTCGGCCAGTTTGGGGGACTCGGGGAGGGACTGCCTGCCGAGGCCTTTCCCGGTGGGTTCTGGCCTGGATGGCGGTCGCGCAGGCACCCCAGGTGAGAGGGGGACACGGAGGGTTGGGAAAAATCCTAGGACACCTGTGTACGTCCCTCCTGGCTGGGCCGTGCCCTCACTGCCGTCTCCCCCGCTCTGGATCCCGGCTCCTCGCCCGGCATCCCCACGGGGTGGCACGGAATGGTGCCAGCCGCCTGCAGGCGCGCCAGGGAAGCCTGGGCTCTCGCAGACGCCCCACCTGGGGCTAAGCATCAGGTCACGTCTCTACGGCATCTCTGAGGATGGTAGGTCCAGACCAGAGATGGCTGCTCTGTGCCGAGCTCCTGGGGTGCTGGGCAGGGCTCTCCCAGGTGGAGCCACAGGTGTCTTCAAAAAAAAAAAAATTACAGAAACCACACATTTGATTGATTTCAGAAAGGAAGGGAGAGGGAGAGAGAGAGACATACACATCAACGATGAGAGTGAATCATGGATCGGCTGCCTCCTACAGGCCCCACGCTGGGGATGGAGCCCAAAACCTGGGCATGTGCCCTGACTGGGAATTGAACCGTGATCTCCTGGTTCATAGGTCGAGGCTCAACCACTGAGCCACCCCAGCCCGGGCTCAGAAATCGCCCCTTGCCTAAGGAAGGTCATGTGCGCCCGGGATGGGTAGTCCGATGGGTAGCTGATACTGCCCGGTATTTATTATCAAATGGGTTTTCAGGGTGGTGGGGGGGGAGGGGTTGACACATGATTGGTTACTTTTCACATATTGATCGTGATCCAGTGTTCTCTCATGTTCCGGAAGGATCTAGCCTGAAGGGGTTGGGCTTCGGTAAAGTGATGGGCCAGGTCTTAGGGCGGGGGCTGGGGCCGAGGGCCCGGAGAATGGCTGGGAGGGGAAGGTTGGGGACCGCCCTCCTGTGTGTGCCCCATGGGGTCAGCAGCCCCGGCCCCCCTCCTGCGTGCTCCCTCCCCGGGGGCGCCCCAGGCCGGCGTGCCCCACCCCACCCTCTGCGGCCAGCTCGGCACCTCCGGACTTTGAACTTGTGGGGAGGAAGTGCTTGCAGAGACGGTGCCTGGGTGTCCACTGGGGACTGGGAGGTTGCCAAGGCAGCAGGCCAGCTGCCTCCCGGGCCTCGCCACCCGGGGGCTGTCGCCAGCCTGAGACACAGCCCAGGGGTTTGCAAATCAGATGTAAATGTGGCCTTCGGTGCAGCCACGCTGCGGAGGCTGTTCGTCCCGGCGTGCAGCACGCAGTCCCACCCAGGACCCGCCTGTCCCCTCGTAGGCCGTGCCGCTTGGTCCCTGATGGCAGGGAGGGGAGCTGAGGAGACTCTAGGCTGCCATCTTGCACCAGCACCTGCCCGTCTCTACCTTCCTGGGCTCTTGCCCGACTCTGCCTCCTCGGTGAGCCGGGCCCTGGGCCGGCTGGCCATGCCTTCGAGCCTCTGATGTCCTCCTTCGCGCCCTGACACCACAGGTGGCCCGATGTGGTGGCGCCCCCAGCGAGGGGGCACCTTTGCCTGTGCTGTCCTCAGTGGCAGGCCTTCTGTTTTCTGCGTTTCTTCCGCAAATCAGGCCCATGCGTGTGTTTTCCTCCTCCTCGGAGTTTCCTCTTAGAGCTGGGACTTGCACCCAGCATGGGGCACGGGCTCCGTGCATCCTGTGGGACCCTGGCATCCTGGCATCGGCGGGCCGGCGGGCGTGGGCCGCTAACAAAGCTTGGGAACTCCGAGAGCTCTGAAAGGGACTGTCGCCGAAGCCGGTGTGGCTCAGTGGATAGAGCGTCGGCCTGCGGACTGAAAGGTCCCGGGTTCGATTCCAGTCAAGGGCATGTACCTTGGTTGCGGGCACATCCCCGGTGGTGGTGGTGGTGGGTGTGGGTGTGGGTGTGCAGGAGGCAGCTGGTCGATGTTTCTCTCTCATCGATGTTTCTAGCTCTCTATCTCTCTCCCTTCCTCTCTGTAAAAAAAAAAAAAAAAAAAAAAAATCAATAAAAATATAAAAAGTGAAAGGGACTGTCCTGGCCAGGCCCCGCCTCACGGACCCAGCCCTGTCCAGGTCCAGGGCCCTCTGTGCAGGGTGACCCTCCGGACACTGGACTGTGGGCAACGGGGCGAGTCCGTGCTCGGGCCTGGGCTGCAGGCTCACTCCGGCCTCAGGAGGGTCCTCCCCGCTTCTGGCCGCACCGCAGGAGGGCTGGGCCCCTCTCGTCTCCAGGGCCAGCGGCCTGGGGTCTGCCAGGTCCTGTGGACAGGACAGCCCCGGGTCTCCTGGAGTTGCGGTTGGGCAAAGCGGACAATAGGCAAACGCACACAGAACCAGGGAGCCGTTCGTGCAGAGCGGACATGGGATGGGGCGGTGGGAGGGGGCCGGGCCGGTGACGGCTGGAGTCGATGGGCAGGCAGTGGACAGCCACCGGAAGGGCACGTGGGAGAGTATCCCACAGGGAGGGCGCAGCCGGGCCGCAGGGCCTGCGGTGGGCTGGGCTCGGGGTGTGCGTTGGGCAGAAGGAAGGTCCAGTGCCCGGTGTGGACCAGCTGGGGGCCGGGGCACAGGGGCTTCGGTGCGCCAGGAGGATTGGGGGTTTTACTCCTTGGGGGACAGAGGGTTTCTAAGGAGGAGGTGAGGTGATCTGATTTTCGTTTCTAGAAGATGGCTGGGCCGGAGGCTGGCCCGAGGGGAGGCGGCCGCGGCCGTGGGAGTGGGAGACGGTGGCTGATACTCGGGCGGGAGTGGAGAGCGGGGCAGAGTGGAGAGCGGGGCAGAGTCTGCGTGCTCAGAGGGAGCAGAACCGGGGCCTGCGACGGGCCGGGGAGACCCCAGGGTGACGCCGGCACACGCGCCACCCCGCCCACGCCCCAGGCCTGACGGAGCCGAAGGACCCGTGGCTCTGAGCCTCGTGGGTTAGAGGGACGTGTGGCTTTCAGAATGCCTGTGGGTTAGGGGAGAAGCACCGTCCCGGCTGCTGAGAAAGGGGTGTGAGTGGGGAGCCGTCTCTCGGTCAGCACCACACGGAGGGAAGGCCAGAGGCCCGCCTGTCTCCAGCGCCGTTTCCAGCAGCGACTTCCAAGCTCGCTGTCCCCTCGGCCCGAGGACCACCCCCCTCCGAAGCTGTGGGGTGCCTCTGCGCCCCGCGTTCTGTGCGGGGCCTGAGGCCGGGCCCGGACGCTCACTCACATCGGTCCTCTCCCTGCGGCCTCCGATGTGCCCTGGGCCCTCACGGGCTGGGCTGTGGCGGCCTTTCTCCCGGGCGCCGCGATGCCGAGCTCAGCGGGGGGCTTGTCGGAGGCCTCCTCTTTCCCACGGGGCCAGCGGGGCCTCGGGCCTCGGCTCCTGGGCCGAGAGCCTCGCAGTCTTTCCACGTGGGAAATCTCAGCACAACAATTCTCGGGGTTTGAGTGGCCGTAGGCGTCCCATCAGAAAGGGCCTGGGCCGCTGTCCCTTTTCTCGGAGGCTCCCCTCTCCTGGGTCCTGGTCCCATGTGCATGGGCCAGGGCGGGGCGGGCAGTCCCAGGAGCCATGCTGTGGCGGTAACGTGTCCCCCAGGCATGTCACAGCCCAACAGCAAGCCGGAGGCCTGGCGCAGTGAGCCAGGGGCAGGAACCCCAGCGAGGACTGCCCGTGCCGGCAACATATCCCCAGCCACACGGGCCAGGCCGGCCCTCGGGGAGAGCTCTGGAGGCCTGACCTCCAGGGGCAGTGACGGAAGGGAGCAGGGGGTGACAGGCAGCTGGTGCCCCCCGCCCGGCTCCACGGGGGTGCCAGCCATTCCTCCTGGGTGTGTCTGCTGCATCAGCACCCTGGGCTCCAGGGCCCCAGGGGAGGGTGTCTGGGTGGGCAGGAGCGTGTGTCTCTGTGCGCGTGTGCGGGAGGCCCTTCTGCTCGCTGCCTCTGTGGCCTGCGCTGGATCCGCGGCCTTCACTCCTAACTGGACTGGACAGCTCTGACTCCCCCTCCGGGCCTCTGATCTGCGGTGGGGCTGGCCCTCCAGAGCACAGCGCCGGGCGGGGGTGCGGAGGGGCGGGATCGGGAGATCGGGTGCTGGTTAAGGGGAACGGGAGCCACGTCCTCTGCCACCCCCGGGGGATGACGTGTGGGGATGAGGGGCTCCCAGGTCGCAGCCCCTCTGGGGTGGACAGACGGTTTGGGAAGCGTTACAGGTCCTCCTGGTTTCTAAGTCGTGAGGACTCTGCTCGGTGTTACCGATCTCCCCAGCCCGGGCCTCCTCCCTCCGCCTCTCCCTGGTGCCTTCTGCCTTCTCAGCAGCGTCGGGGCGCCCCTGGGTCCCACCGGGCGCGGGCCCGGAGCGACAGGAGCCGGGAGGGGCCGGCTGCACCTGCCCCCACCGGAAGCCACCGGGGCCTCTTCTCATGGGTGACCTGTTTGCCCCAGAGGGACAGCGGCCGTGGCTTTGGGAGGTGACGCCGTGGATGCGGGGAGCGGCGTGGCCGCCCTGCTTCCATCGCGTGACCTTGGGCCGCCCCCGGGGACCGGCTGGCGTGGGAGAGGATTTCACACGGGAGGAGCCCGGTGGCCGGGAGCGCGTACGGCTTCCCTCACAGACGTTCAGGCCATGCTTAGTCCACCTTCTCCCGACCGCCTAGAGCCACGGTCGGCACACTGCGGCTCGAGAGCCACCTGCGGCTCTTTGGCCCCTCGAGTGTGGCTCTTCCACAACACACCACGGCCTGGGCGAGTCTGTTTGGAAGAAGTGGCATTAGAAGACGTTTAAGTTTGAAAAATGTGGCTCTCCGAAGGAATTTCCGTCGTTGTACTGTTGGTATTTGGCTCTGCGGACTGATGCGTTTGCCGACCACGGGGCTAGACCCTCCCCAGGGACGGAACACCTGGCCCAGGTGAACGCCCTGGAGCCCCGAGGAGGCCACGCTGAGGCGTGAGGCCATGGGGGGCGGGGGGACTGTCAGCCCACCTTCCACAGGGCCTCGGGGGGCCACCCACCGGGCCACCGCACCGCCCGCGGCCTGCTCCCGGGTACACCAGCCCCGCCGCCCACCGGTCTCCTCTCTGGCTCGGTCTTGGCCCCTCAGGAACAGGCGCCCTTTCTGACCCTGAGCCTCCTCCCGGTGGCCTGGGGCTGGGGCCCCGTGACCCGGGCGGGTGAGAGGAAGGAAGATGTAATTAATCACTAGTTCCTTCTCCAGAAATGCTAATCGGGAAAAGCAATTAAAAGCAAGTTTTTCCCCCCCTTAGTAATCTGTTAAGAGCTGGTAATGAAGTTTAGGGCCGTTGTGACTCGATGTTTCAGCTTCACCGACTCAAGTCAAAACAATGCAAGCCCCGGAGTTTGCAGGCAGCCGGGGGGAGTCCCGGCTCACCATCGCCTCCCCCACCCCCCTTGCTCATCGTCATCCCCCCCAACCCCCCTCACTCACCATCATCCCTCCTCATGCTGCTCCGGGCCAGAGAGGGCAGCAGTCCCGCTGGAGGGCGGGTCAGCGTGGCACAGAGAGGGGTCCCCCAGGGCAGCCCTCGGGAGACCCACAGCCTGGGAGTGCATCTTAGGGGGCCTGCTAGGTAGGACTGGAGTGGGAGGATCCCCAGTTTGGGCGCAGAAATCGGGGGGTGGGGGGGAAATCTGTAGGGTCAAGGAGGAGGAGACAGGTTCCTGGGGAGCCCTCCGGGCCAGGCTGGGGCCCAGGCACTTGGGGCTCAGAGCCAGAAGAAGTGGTGGTCCAGACCCTGAGCTCGGACCTCTGGCCATTCATCCTTTGGTGTCCGCTCATTCATGGAGCATGGCTGAGAGGTGCTGAGAGCTAGGCCTGTCTAACCGGGGGCCCGCCAGGCCAGAACGCCTGTCCTCCTGCAGTCTGCATCTGAGCGGAGGGAGGCTATGGGAGGTGAGATAAAGAGGTGATAGCCATGTTCGACGGCGCCGTGTGTCCAGGAGGAAGCTAAAGCCGTTTGGAGAGCAGATGGGGGGGTGGCGGGGGGGCGGCGGATGGTTTGTAATGGCAGGTGTGGCGTCTGGGGAAGGCGGCACTGAGATGGTGACGTTTGGGGAAGGACAGACGGAGGTGAGGGGGCGAGCACCGGAGTCATACCTTGGAGGGCTGGAGGGCAGCAGGGATAGGAGGGAAGTGAGTGGGGGAGATGCCATGTGAGGCCAGGGCGGTCCCCCCAGATGCTGAAGGCCTTGTAGCCATTGTGAGAGCCAAGGCTTTTAGCCCGACGGATATAAGAGGCTTTTCAAAGACGTCTGAGGGACATGATCTGATTAAGCACTAGCTCTTCATTAAAGAGCGAGACCCAACTGTCGCCAGCTCCTCCCGGGACAGGTACCCTCTGTGGCCGAATCTAGGTCCCTCTGCACCCCCCACCCTCACCCCCCACCCCCCAAACACACACACCCAGAGCGCTCTCGAGCAGGCGGGAGGGGTGCTGAGTGTTCGTCTGGAAGTCGCCGTGCCTCGGCCTCGGCCTGCTCCCCCAGTCCCGCCTCGGGGAGCCGTTCGGAAACGGGGTCTTGTCCCTTTAAGCAGCCCCCCGCCCACGCCCCTGGCCTGCTTTATCTGAAGTCCAAGCGCATGTTGTTCCAGGACCGATCCGCTTTAGCTAATTAATAATCTGACAGGAGCCACCCAGGGGATTAGCGGCTGAGCCGAGCTCCGCCAAGCCCCAGCAAATGAGCCCTGTACTCCTCGGGGACATGGAGGTGACTTTGGGGGGTGCGGGGAGAGGGGACCCCCCTGGGTGAGCCGTGGCATTGGACGCGCCGAGGGCTGGCAGGGGCATGGCTGTGGCCAGAGCCTCTTGTCAGGAGCCTGCTGTTCGGAGGGGCAGGGACTTCGCTCCCCCTCACGGTCCCTCCTGGCCCACTCACCCCCCAGAACCCCCCCCACCTGCCCGGCGGCACCTGTTGAGCTGCCGGATCCAGCCAATGAGAATACAGAGCCCGCGGCGAACTCAGAATTTCAGATAAACAGCAAATAATGGCCATGTGTGTTCCATGAGGTACTTGGACATGCTTAACATTGAAAAAGTATATACCGTTTATCTGAAATATATACGTCACTGATTCTCTTGCCATTTCTCAGGCCCCTGAGCCAGGAGGGCCCGAGGCTGCGGGCTTCCTCCCGGGAACAGCCTGGAGGGCCCCCGGGAGGAGGCGGCAACCTCACGGAGCCGCTCGGAGACCTGGCACGCCGGCCGGGGCCGGGGCACGCTGCCCTCCCTGGCCCAGTTCAGGAGAGGGGCACAGGCCAGCCACTGGCCGGAGTCTCCAGCCTATATCCGGGCCCAGGTGGTCCTTGGGTGAGGCGAGTCCGAGTCTCCTCCCCGGTCTGTGGTGAGGGAGGCCGGTGTCTAGGAACAGTCGGGGGCCCTCCTGAGGGCACAGCCCGAGGCTCCCGGGGAAATCTGGGTTAGGGGGTCATCCGCCGTGTGGGAGGGGCCGGGCCAGGTCAGCGCAAGGCCACAGACAGCCGGCTGTGCAGGGCCTCCTTCCTGCTCTGAGGCCTCTGAGCCCCGAACAGAATACCAGTCTGCTGACCTCCCCGAACCCCTCCCCGCGGCCTCCGGAGGCCCCGTGCCCGCTCCGGGGGAGGGTGTGCCGTGCGGCGGGACGGGGCTGCCCGCAGGCCGCTCCGTGGTCCGGGGGGGATGGTCCTTCCGGCTCCCGCCCAGGACCTTCTCACCCTCGCTCTGTTCCCAGGGGTCAGGGAGCTCAGGGCAGCGAGGGGCCCGCTGCCAGCTGGTGCCGGTCCAGCCTCCTGCAGCCAAGCGGCCCGATGCCAGGCGGGCACTGCCCCCGAGGTGGGAGCTCTGGCTCCCGCCCCGTGCTCCAGGAGCTAACAGCATCCTGTGCCCAGGGAGGCCTCCTCTCTCCCCTGCCCCCACCCCGGCTGCCCCTCCCAGCCTTTCCCGGCAGAGCCAGCGGGGGCGCCTTGCGGTGGAGCCGAGGGGGAACGGGGGTGCCGAGCCGGTGGGAACCTCTTCCGCTTCCCGAGCTCTCAGCCTCCTCCCCAGCGTGCCCGGCGGTTTGGCCCTGCTTCGCGAGCCGTCTGCCGCCCCTGACCGACATCGTTAGCGTGGGTATTTATATTTCATTAACGACATTAAGCCCAAATGGCATTAAAAGCAAAGCTGGTGATAAATAGCTTATTAATAAACAAGGAGTGCTCCATGCTGCCTGGCCTCTCCCAGCCCCGGCGTTAACCCTCGCTGCCCTAGATAAATGCGCTTCACCCCAAAGACCATTCTCTACCCCCCCCACCCTCCCCAAAGCGGGGGCTGGAAGAGCCAGTCACGTGGCCTCCAGCTCCGGGCGGCTCTGAGGTCAGTGCCCGTGGGATCACGTGGGGGCCGGTTGTGGGTCACTGGGGCTCAGGAAACCTGGCCAGATGCCCGCAGGGCTTCCAGTCAAACCCTCACACCCTCTCCTTCGCCACCTCCGATTCCGGGGCATGAAGCATTCCCGGCGTTCTCTTTAGAGCTGCAAGCACGGGTCTCCCCGCTCCGTTGTAGTTCTGTCTGGAAGGAGGGTCACGGAGTCTCTGGAATCACAGAGAGCGATGCTCCTGGAAACGGCAGCGGCGGCCGCTGCTCCCGCCGCCGTCCGCCGAGCGCTGCCCGTCATGCCGTGCGTGGCCGCGCTCCGCGCTCCCGGCGACTCCCGGGATCCCCCAGCTCGGGCCGCCGTTTTAGTGGGGACAGTGAGGCTGATCTGCCCACATCACACACCCAGGTGCTGGCGGGAGGTGGCGCACAGCCAGGCCTCGGGCTGTCTGGGGTGTACGTTCGTGTTTCTTGGCGGTGGAGCCGTCTCTTAAGACTTTCAAGAAATGGGGGGAAGCTCAGCTCTGGGCCCCCCACCCCGGCCCCCTCCCCAAACTGTCTGAAGTCAAGAAGAGAAAGCAGAGCCCCGTCTCGTCTTCATTCCCCGTGGACACACTCCCTCCCCCGCTGTCCCTCTGGGGCTGTCCCGGCCCGGCCTGGCTGGGGGGCATGAGGCTTGCAGTGCCAAAGGGAGAGCTGGAGGGGGTGTGGGGTGAAGAGGTCGCGGGTTCCAGGGGAGTGGGTGGGGGGGGGAGGGCACGTTGAGGGACCATCTGGCTGTGTCTGGTGCGCACGTGGGGACAGCAGAGAGCTCATTAACTCGCGGGACTCCACTGCTCTGCCCGGAGCCCCAACGCCTCTCAGCTCCCCCGCCCCCCCCAATAGGAGAGGAAGCTGGGGAAGCGGCCGTGGGGCCTCTCGTCCGGGAGGAATTCCACTTCTCGTCCCGATGGAGGGGGACCTGACCACTCCACAGAGCACAACGGACAGGAGGGAGCAGCAGGGGGCCCGCCTGACCTCCCGCTGACCCGGGGCCTGCCTCACATGGCCAGCGTCTCCGGGAAGACGGTCCGGCAGGCGGGTGGCCCGGCTTCCCGTGGCCCACGGGCCGTGGCCGTCACGTGGCTCAGTGGGTGGCCGGGCGTGGGGTCACGCTTGTCAGCCGCATTACACTTGGGGTACACGAGGCTCGGGCACTAAGCCAGTGGCTGGAGCGCCCGGTACCGGAGCAGCCGGGGAGGGGCCGGCCCGGCCTGCCCAGCCGGGGCCCAGCGGCCACACCGGGGCGCTCCCCGGGAGGAAGGTCCGCCGCGGAGAGAGACTGTGGGCCCAGGCCGCAGGCCGCCGGGGGTGCAGTCAGGGGGGAGGGCGGCTGCCCTTCTTGCTGTTGGACCTGCACCTGATCCAGCACCAACGTGGCTGCTCACTGTCCTGTCTGAGAAACAGGCAAGGCAGTGAGCACAGCTCAGTGTGTACGGCCACCTGGCCGGCCGCCCTGCGAAGGTAGTTACAGCAGCAGGTAGGATGGGCCGGTCCATTTGGGGAGGGGGGGGTTCTGGGGTTTATCCCCCTGAACTAGGCTTGGAAGAGGCGGGGGGGGTGGGGGGCTGAGGAGAGCCTTTGGAAGGGGAGCACAGGGCACCCCCTCTTAGCACGTGCTGGTCTGGAAGGGGGGCCCGGTGTGGGTGGCTGACACTGCGTGCAGGTGGCCGCAGGGACCCGGGGGGAGCAGAGGGATGGGGCCTTCAGCGTGGGGGACCCCCGCTATCTGTGATGTTAGCTACGGTGAGGCAGGACTGCCTGTCCCTCCCCGGGTCGTAAGCCCCCTCCCATCCCCTCAGTCTGCAAAGGGGGGACCGGGTGGCAGCCTCTGCTCACCGACCTGACCGGGCTGGGGTGTGCCCTGCTCTGGGGCCTTCCCCGGGCGTCTGGACGGGTGCCTGTCTCTGCCGTCGGGGCCTGGCCGCGATAGACCGCAGGCCGAGGCTCCTGCCACGGCCTGGCACACGCTGGTCTCGGCACCCGGCAAGATGCCTGCCGTGGGGTTTGGTGGGCCCACAGGGTTGTGTCTGCGGAGAGGCGGAGAGTGTGAGCACCCCCCACTGCACACCCCCGCTTTCCCAAGGGCACTGGCCCCTCTCCGGCCCGGCCCCACCCTAAAGCCAGAGCCCCTGTGTCCTCTGCGGGCCGGAGGCTGGGCTCGGAGGGGCGATGGCGTGGCCGATGCCACCTGGAGTGAGGGCTCTGTGCTGCCCCGGAGGGTTGGCACAGCGGCCTGGGAGGCTGTGCCGCGTGCCACGGGCACTCCTCCTCCAGAGAGACCCCGTGGAGAGAAACGTGGGGACCTCCGCTTTGCTCAGAGGACCTCAGAGCCACCAGCCCCACGGGGGCCCCGGAGAAGGGCCTGGGTCTCGGCCTGTGTGGTAGGGTGCTGCGTGGGCAGGCTGGGCAGCGGCCAGGGTGCTAGTTGGCTCCCTGATGGGCAGATTGTCAGCGGGTCAGAGGCCACCCGGGACCCGAAGCTCTCTGTGCTCCGCGCTCCCTCACCCCCGGGCTGGGAGGACTCGCTCACCTCCCCCTCGGCCCCGCGGCTCCCTGACCCCAGGCCTGGGCCGGGCCGGTTCCGTGGGTGGGGCCGTCGAAGGCCCTCGGAGAAGGACTCGGGGCAAAGACGGGCCCTCGGTGGGTGTGAAATGCCGTCCTGACTCCACGCCTGCCCCAGGACGGGCAGTGCCAGCCACAGGGAGGGTCACTTGCACCTGAGACCCCCGGGCTGGGGCAGGGGGTAGGGCCACCTGCCTCCCCCCTCCTCGGGGAGCCGGCTCCTGCTTTCGTTTTCCGCGGCCACTGTTTTCTCTCGGGGTCTAATTAAAGGCTCGGAGCTGTTTACAGCCTGCGGTTGGCTTTTTATTGGGTCCTTGGCAGTTGCCTCCTGCCCTAAAGAAGTTTCGATGGAGCAGGGTTGGATTCTTCTTTTTGGCGAAGTCCTCAGCTTCAGTTTCACTGTGTGTGCATGTGTGTGTGCGTGCGTGTGCATATGCATGTATGTATGAGAGCGTGTTGGTGTGTATGTGTGTGCATGTGTGTGTTGGTGTGCATGTGCATATGCATGAGAGAGCGTGTTGGTATGTGTGCACCTGTGTGTTGGTGTGTGTGTGCATGAGTGTGTGGGTGTGCGTACGCATGTATGTGTGAGAGAGCGTGTTGGTGTGTGCGGGTGTGTATTGGTGTGTGTGTGTGTGTGTGTATGAGTGTGTGTTGATGCAATGAGGTCTCTCTTCCCTCCCGTTTTCCAAACGCTGCCTCCTATTCCTCCCTCTCCCCGTCCCCACCTCATGTGTCCTGTGCCCAGGGAGAGCCGGGCGGCAGGAACAGCACGTCCTCAGCCTCGCCCCGCCCGGAGACAGCGCTGTGACAGCGGGCAGGTCCCTGGCTGCTGTCCCTGGTGTCCTCCCTGTGAATGGGGCCAGCGCGGGGCATGCCACAGGCTCCCCCTGCCTCTCCGGCCACGGCAGAGCCGGTCCCGCTGGCGGGCGGGAGGTCTGTGTGTGAACAGGTGCACTAACCGGGGTCCCAGAGCCCGGGCCTGCGCTAGCCCTCCGGTCCTCGCCCCCCCGCACCCGGGTGGGGGCAGGTGTGAACCCCCCACTCTATGGGCGAGGCTCCCTGCAGCCAGAGAGAACGCCTTTCTGGTGTCTCTGGGTTATCGGGCACAGAGCCTTGGGATTCGAACCCAAGTCTTCCCATCTTCCAAAACCCCGCCCAGGACCAGCTGCGTAATCTGTGGGCACAGTGCGAGCTGAGAGCGCGGCTTTGACACGATGAAGGATTCCCATGACGGTGGGCGTGGGACGCGGAACCCAGCGCGTGTCCTTCTGAGCGTCGGGCCCCGCGTGGCCGTGTGGGTGGCCCACACGGGGATCCGGCCCTGCCCTGGAGCCCCCTTCTCCTGTGTGCCTCTGATTCTCCGGGGGCCCCTGATTCTCGGTCAGACCTGCCTGACCCCAGCTCATAAGGAAGGGGGAGGGCTTTGGGGGGCTCCCTGGGCCTCTCGGGGTCCTCTGAGCCTGCTGAAGGCTGCCTGAGACGTAGGTCAGTCAGAGGTGAGGGTCTGATAAGAACCTTGTCTCCCCGGGGCAGCGGGGGCAGGTTTTGTGGGGGCTGGTCCCCCCGGTCCCGTTCAGGAGCCCCAGGAGCTCCATCAGGCCGGAGCACGCGAGGGGCTGCCGGAATCGCCACGCCACGCGGGCTGGTGGCTGTGCTCGGGGCGGGGGCAGGCGGCAGTCTGGAAGCGCCCTCGCTGGCTGCTGTAGCCGTGGAGCCTCATGGGGTTCACAGACGGGTTGGTGGAGCACAGGTCCGGGCGTGTGTCCAGGTGTCCCCCGGTGTGTGTCTGCGTCCCGGTGAGGACACAGCTCTGTGTGCCGGCCGCTGCGTACGTAAAAGCCGTCAGGAGGCATGGCCCTCCCTGGCCGCCCTGGGCAGACCCGGTTTGCCTGCCCGCCTGGGACCATGTCCTCCCACCGGCACCTGCCTGCCGGGAGCCCTTTCTCTCTCTTGCCGTGCCTCCCCCCCAAGAAGTCTGGGTGCCAGGGTGCTGGCCCCGGGGCCCCGCCCTGGCGCTCTCTGCTGTCCCACCCGCTTCCCGGGAAACCTGCCAGATGCCGGGCCTTGGGCCAGTTTCGGGGGGAAAGGTGCCCTTAAAAGGCCACCGCAGCCCTTTTCACGAAGGGGGAGCCGCCCCATCTACCATCGGGGGGACGGGGAGAGGGTGGGAGTCCCAAAGGCGCGGGGTCGGAAGCGGCCTGGCGGCGGGAGGGGGAGCGTGCCCGAGTTCCCAAGGACTGATTAGATGGCATGCCGAGTGTATTAAATTTTGCAGACATTTTAACAGCAATATGCTAGATAGTTGGGTGTCCCCTGAGGCGGCTGGATTTTTTATATCCTTCACAGAAGGTCGGAACCCTCTCTGCCTGCCTCCCCCTCCACCCCATGCTCTGCTCTCTCTCTCTCTCTCTCTCTCTCTCTCTCTCTCTCTCCTCTCTCTCGCTCTCTCTCACCCTCCCTTTCTTCAGCAATTTTCCTTGCATCTTGCTCCCTGCTCCTAGGAAACCTCAATGGCACCTCTGGTCCCTCTGACCTTCCCCTTGGGAGATTGGGGGGCCCCAGGGCAAGGGATGGGTACAAGTGGGGGGCTTGAGATCTTTTTCTCTCCCCTTTCCTCTCCTTCCCCCATTTTAGACCTCCCCCCATCCCCACCCCCTTTTCGCAGGAAAAAAAAAAGGGCAGGAAAGGGACCCATCTGGCGTGTGAATAATTGAAATGGCCCCGCTCTGTTCCTGTTGCTGCTGTTTGTTCTCGCTCCCCGGCCCCCCGCCGCCCCCCGAGAGCCGGGCTCTGAGTGGAGGATTGTGGGCGCCCTCGCCAGGTCCTGGCGGAGGCCCAGGGCGCCCCTTCATCTCAGGCCCTTTCTCCCTGCGGGGCCCTGGGTCCGAGGGCGGCCATCGGGGGACGTCGCTGGTTTCCTCCTCGCCGTCCATGCCGGAGGCCAGCCTCTGGCCAGCGTCTCCCCAAATATCACTCAAACTTGAATGGTTCCTTCGGTTCTCGGGCCTCAAGGGACAGCTTCCCCTGACCCTGATTCCCGAGGGGCCCCGGGCATTCTCTGGCTCCTGCCCTCACGCCCCCTCCTCTTCCCCCCCAGCCCCCGCTCCTCCGTCCTCAGCTCCCGGGGCTCGGGGACTCCTGTTGGGGGGAGAGGCAGCCTCACCCTGTGCTCGTGTCCCCTGGTGTGTGTCTGTGTCCAGGGGGCTGCTGCCCGCCGCCAGGTCCCAGCCCCCCGCCCAGGGGCCGCCCCGGCCCTGGCCAGACATCCCCCACCCTCTTCCTCGCCTGCCCCTCACCTACCCCAGCCAAGGGCTCCCGTCCTTCCCTCCTGCCCAGCACGGCCTTTTTGTGGGGCCACGAAAGCCCGAGATTCTAACCTTTCTTTCCACCTCGACAAGCGGGCAGCGAACAGTGCCGGAGGCTGGGGCCGGGCGGGCGGGCGGGCGGGAAGAGAATGCCCCCGGGCCGGCCGGCGGGAGGGGCTGCCCACTCGCTTCCCGAGCCCCGAGCCCAGGCTAGCTGCACACGGAGCCCCCGCCCGCCCCCCCCAATCCGGGCCGAGAATTCGCCGCCTCTTTAAAGCCATTTAGAGGAAAAACAAAAGAACTTTAGTGCATTAATTCTAGATGAAGATGGGCCTCCAGGTGACAGGCTGATCCCGAGGACTCCCCACAAGACCACGTCCCTCTCTCCTCCGCCCCCGCCCGCCTCCCCACCCGCCCCCCCACCTCCCCTCGCCCCAGCCCAGCCCCACGGTGGGGGAAGCTGGCCCGGGGTTGCTGTGAGCACAGTCGTGTGCTTGATGTGAGACAAGTCAATGCTTTTGCTCGTCTTTTTGGGGCACGGCGGGCTTGTGTCACGCATGAGGCATTGGCGTGCGGCTGTGGGCGCTGTGGCTGTATGTACGTGTGGCTATATGTACGTGTGGCTGTATGCACGTGTGGCTGTATGAACTTATGGCTGTATGCACGTGTGGCTGTATGTACGTGTGGCTGTATGCACGTGTGGCTGTATGCATGTATGGCTGTATGAACGTATGGCTGTATGTACGTATGGCTGTATGTACGTGTGGCTGTATGAACGTATGGCTGTATGTACGTATGGCTGTATGAACTTATGGCTGTATGCACGTGTGGCTGTATGTACGTGTGGCTGTATGAACGTATGGCTGTATGCACGTATGGCTGTATGTACGTATGGCTGTATGCACGTGTGGCTGTATGTACGTATGGCTGTATGCACGTGTGGCTGTATGCACGTGTGGTTGTATGCATGTATGGCTGTATGAACGTGTGGCTGTGTGTACGTGTGGCTGTGTGTACGTGTGGCTGTATGCACGTGTGGCTGTATGTACGTATGGCTGTATGCACGTGTGGCTGTATGTACGTATGGCTGTATGCACGTATGGCTGTATGAACGTGTGGCTGTGTGTACGTGTGGCTGTGTGTACGTGTGGCTGTATGCACGTGTGGCTGTATGAACGTGTGGTTGTATGCACGTATGGCTGTATGCACGTGTGGCTGTATGCACGTGTGGCTGTATGCACATATGGCTGTATGTATGTATGGTTGTCAAGTGCTCTGAGCGCATATGTGTCAGAGCCGCTGCAGGGCGGGGACACCTGCCCCTTCGTAGTGGTCCCGCTCCCCCAGCTTTCTGGGTGAGGCATGTGAGGGCTCAGGAAACACCCCTCCTCGCCCCCCCCAGAAAGACCACACTGTGAGCGGCACCGAGCACATTCTGTAAACACACTGCCCACCAGGCAGAAAAATAACTCAGACACCATCCAGAGCTGGTTCGTTAACACCGGTCGTTGTGAAGACTCCTCCGCACGCTATAAAGGCTGCAAAATGTCTGGCGTCCCGGGGCCCGGTACGAATAATTAGATATTCACGTCCAATAAAACTGGTTTGGTGGGGCAGCCCTCCCCTGCACGCAGGTTCTCGGTGGAGGACGAGTTTCGGTGGCTGGGTTTGTCTCTCTTCCCTCCCCCCCTCCCCCCGACAATAAAACCAGGGGATTGGCACCGGCACATGGATTTTCCTTAAGTGTCTCTTCTCCTGGCCCCGTGGGCGCTGCCAGCCGGGCCCTGCCAGCCCGGCACAGCCCTCCCGGCCTGCCTGCTCACCGTCGCCGGAGAAGTGTGCGCTGGGCCCTTCCCCGCACCCCATGCCGAGCTCTGGGCCTCGGTCCAGTGTCCAGTCGTGGCTGCGACAAGCCTCACCCTCCATTCTCCCGCCTCCCAGCCAACCCCAGCGGGCTGCTCTGCCCTTTCTCTGCTGGACGGCTCCGGGAAGGGGCTCCCGCCCTGTCACCCCTTACCGCCCAGTCTCAGTGTTTCTCTGATTTCATTGAGCACCTCCTACCCCCGATGTTCAGTGTCTGTTCCTCCCCCATCTCCCCATTTCTGGACCCTCCTCTTCCCGCTCTCTCTGCGTGACCTCCGGCCCATGGCCCTCGGGGCCGCTGCCCGCTGCCTGCTGCCCGCTGCCCGCGGTGGCGTCCTGGGGAGCCGGCTGCCTCCCTCCCCGGCATGGGGAGACCCCACCCACCCACCACCCTATTTCTCGTCCATCTGTCACCCCGTGGTGAGCAGATGGAGCCAGAAGGCGCCGGCGATGACGTGCCCTCCCTGTCCCATTATACAGACGGGACGCTGGAGCCGGGCGGGCAGAGGGGGCTCCTGACCGGGACCGGGCGGCGGGGCAGGAAGTGCAGCCCCTCGCCTTCTAGCTGGTTCTGGGGGCGCGGGAGCCCCGGGGCCTCCCTCTGCCGCCGGCAGCGGTGGCTGTGAGACTCGGCGAGTGGCATCGCCTCTCTGAGCCTTGCTCCTCCGTCTCCGCCACTTGGGATGATGGAGCCGCGGAGAGGAGGGAAGGAACCGGCCGGTGGCCATCGCCAGCCGTGGGGGAGCGGTCGTGGGGGCCACCCGCCTCTGACACAGGGGTGCCACCCCCCCCCCCCCCCGGCGGGCTCGCACTGGCCCTTCCTCCCTGCTGGCTGAGGGCCCCCTTTCGGGACGAGCCGGCTAGGACCAGAGCACTCAGGGCCACCCAGCCGCAGGGAGAGGCCGGGACGGTGGGGCGTTGGCGCGATGCCTGTGCTGGGGTCACCCAGGCCTAACCAGGAACTAACTAACCCCTCCCCGAGAGAGGGGCCAGGGGAACAGGAAGTGAGCGGCTGCTCAGGGGCGGGCGGCCCACTGGTTTGGCAGAGGCCTTGCAGGTCCCAGGGTTGGGGTCTCGGGGAGGGTCTGTGGGAGGACAGCGTGGCCAGCAAGGCCCGGAGGAGGGGGTGGGCCTAGTGGGGGAGCCGGCCTGGGAAAGGCCGGTGAGCCCAACTGGGAGCGGCCGCGCGGAGTGGAAAGAGCCCTGATGTGCCGCTGGGGCTGTGAACGGTGCACGGACCCCCCCTCCCACCCCCCTGCCCCCCCCCTCCTGCTCGGTGCCACCTCCGTCCGCGCCAGGCCTGCCCTCCCCAGGGGTGTGCGGAGGACCAGGGCCGGTGGTCCAGGGGCCTGGGAGGGTGTTCCCGCCGCCACAGGGCACACACCGAGCGGCCCGCGAAGCTTGATCTGCACCCAGAGGCAGCCCGGCCCACGGCCACACGGCCACGTCCCACGGGGCACGGTCGGCGGCTGTGGGCCCAGCAGCAGCTGGGGGCAGGGGATCAGGCCCAGCTTCCCTTCCAGAGATCTTGGGGTGCTGTTTTTTTTGTTGTTGTTCTTTTTCTTTTCTCCCACCTCTCCAAATTTAAAAAAAAAGAAGAAAAAGAGAAACTCGGGAAGCTTCCTCTGACTGGCTCTCAGAGAAGCCCGTCAAACCTCCCCTTGTCGAGAGAACATTTTGACAGCATAAAATTGCTGCCGGAATGTGACTTTAGCGAAAAGTAAAAAAAAAAAAAAAAAAAAAAAAAAAGATCCTTCCTTCATGCATATGGAGTTTTTTGGAGAAAAAAAAAATGGTATTTTAATGCTTTCTATTAAATTGGGACTAAAAGTGGTGTCTTAATTTGCATGCATTAGCATATTTGCATATAGATCACTGAAATGGTGGAAGAGAGAAGAGCCTTTAAATGAAAATTCTTTTAAAGACACAGGCCTGCCTCCCTCTGCCTCCCCCTCTCCCTCCGGGACCGAGGCTCCATCCCCCCCTCCCCTCCCGCCCCACCCTCTGGGTCACCGCCGTGAGCGAGCAGGAGGGTCTCGGCTCGGTCTCGGAGCCGCCCGGGGTGGAGTCGAGGGGCTGGAGACAGCCCTGGCCCTGGGTCACCCTTGGCTTTGCAGCTGGCTCAGACCTGCCGGGCTCCCTGCTGTCCTGGCGGTGGCTCAGAGGAGGGGCCCATGGTCACAGCCACCAGGCAGGGGGCCTCCTGCCCCTGGTCCTCTGGCGGCGTGCAAGGGGCTTTGGTCCTGCCGGCCCTGACCTGAGCCTGCGGCCACCTGGCCCCAGGAGGGGTGGGCGGGTGAGCGCTCCTTCTGCCGTTCTCTCAGCTCCTGGGGCCGGAGGCTGTGCCCGCCGTCCTCACCCGGAACCAGCTGGCCGCGCTCCCCTTTACCATTCAGGCCACCTCCTCGCAGGTAGCTGAGCGGCCCCACCTCCCCCTGTCACTGGCCCTCAGGCTCCCGGTTGTATTGCCCTCTGGAGCTCACTAGTCCTCCGTGTGTGTGTGTGTGTGTGTGTGTGTGTGTGTGTGTGTGTGATTGTTGGCCTGCTCCCACCCCCGCCCCCTCACGGCCCAGTCCCACGAAGGCAGGCAGGGACCTGGGCCTCTGGCTCACAGCTGTCCTCCCTCCCGGGACGATGTGGGCAGGTCCCGGGGTGCAGGAGCTGTGTATGGGATGAATGAGAGGGTCCCAGGCCCCGATCGGGGCTGAGACGCCCCTGGAGTCACAGTGCCCCCAGGTGCTGGGCCCAGCCTGCTTGACATGCCCTCAGCCTGGCACGGGGAGCAGGAGCTGGGGATTGGCTCTGATCTGCCCTCCCTCCCCACCTCAAGAGAGCACAGCGGCCGCTCTGGCTCCGTGAGCTGGGAGGTTGGAACCAGGCCTGGCCCCGGAGGCCAGGAGGCGAGCAGCCGGCCTGAGGCGAATGGAGCCAGGCATCCCCTCGGGGTAGCCCAGGGAACCCCAACCCTGCAGCCAGAGAGCTCCCCCGCAAGCACCTTCTCTCCCAGGGAAGCAGAGGTCCCCCCGAAATTTCAGGACGAGCCAACGAGAGCCCCCGCTTTGTGTGCCTAGCCTGTGCCTGCCGGTGGGCCCGGCGCCAGTGCCGAATCCGGGAAACACCCCGTGTGCCGCCCGGGGAGGGGAGGCCTGGCTGCCGAGCTCGGTGCCTGCTGCCTCCTCGCCCTGGCGGGGCTGGGCTCTCCGAAAGGCCCCTCCAGGCTGCCGGCAGCCTCCGGGCTCCTCGCCCAGCCCGCGGGGGGAGGAGGGAGGAGGGGGGGAGTGGGTCGCCTGGCTCGGAGCAGGGCGGTGCCTCCACCGCTAATGAAAATCGGAAACCAATTGAGCAGGACAAGGTGCCCAGCCAGCAGGTTGTGGGAACGAGGGGCCTAATGGATGTGGCTCGGAGGGGGGAGCGGATGCCTCATCGATCGCCCCGTGGCTATATTTATCCGCCGCGGGTCCGTGGCCCCAGCAGCTGGATGGAGCGGGGATAAATAAATGGCCGCTGAAATATTCATGAGCTGCACATGCACATCCGCGGTCAGGGGACCGCCAGCGGCCCTCTCTTCCTTCCTGCGCCCCATCTCCCTGCTGGAGCCTTTTCAGGAAATCCCTCCCACCTGGGCACAGCCCCCCTGGGTGCTCGGCCCGGCACAGGGACCCCGAGGGGCGCCCCCTTCCCCCTCCGGCTGGCTGACTCCGTGCACATTGGCCCCCGCCTTCCTCTGCCCCCCCCCCCCCCCCCGCGGCTCCCGGCTCCGTGTTCCTGTCCCTTCCTCCGTGCGGAAGGGGCCGTGTTGAGCCGTGGCCGTTCGCCTGATGCTCTGGGTCCTCGCGAGGCCACGTCCTGGTCGAGGACAAGCTTGGGGCCCGTTGCCCCCTGTGTTCCCGCCTCGCCGGGCCTGGGGAGGGGCGTTCCGTGGGACGGGGAGCCGTCCAGAGGTGGCTCTGCCTGTCAGCCCTGCCCTGTCTCTGAGAGGGACGTAACCTCGCCGAGACTCAGCGTCCGAACCTGCAAGATGGGATCATACACAGGGCTGCTGGTGCTTCCTGCGTGTGGGCCTGGGACCGCCGCCTGTTCCCGCCTCCCGGGTGGAACCGGTTAAAAAAGCGGACTCGGGGTCCATCCGGGTCCAGAGTCAGAACCCGGAGCAGGGCCTGCGGGCTCTGCGGGGCTGACAAGCGTCTCTGGGGATGCGCTGACCATTGGCACGCCCGCATCATCGCCGCGCGGACCGCTGTCCAGGCGGCAAAGGGTGCTTTCCTCGGCGGGCACCGAGCTCTGCTGGGTGTCCCCCAAGCCCGGGAACCGGGGCCCGGAGAGGGAGGAGAGAGGCGCGATTCTAAAGCACTCATCGACCGGGCCCCTCCGGGGACGCCGTCCGGCCTGGGGGTTTCCAGAGACCGAGCTGAACGTGTCCCCGGAGTGCCCAGTGGCCTAGCAGTGCTTCCAGGCTGCCCGTCAGTGACAGGTGGGTGGGGCCTGGGCGTGGGCACCTGGGGGCGCTGCCCACTTCCCAGCAGCACCTCCTTCTGTATACCCACGTCTCGGGCAGCACACACCAGGCAGAGGCCCCGGAGGGAAGGACACAGTGTCGTTGGGGTCCCTTCGGCCTTGAACTCCCGCAGTTTCCCCCCATTCGGGGATGCCAGGGTCAAGCTGCCCCGGCCCGGGGCGGGAGGGAGCGGCATTGATAGGACAGTCGCCTGCCCAGAGCCGGCCTGGAAAGCACACTCTTCAGCCCGATGTGCCCGAAGCCGCTGCCTCCAGATGCCCCGGGCGCTCGGTGCAGCCTGGCAGGTGCTGGGAGCCGTCGGTGGCATGGGGCCTGTCCCCGGGGGACAGATGCCTGGGACTTGGCAGCCATTTGACCCCGTTTAGCTGCGGAGAGCCAGGGTGAGCCCGCCATCTGTGGCGGCGGGTCCTCGGGGGCTCAGGGCACAGAGGCAGGGAGGCCTTCGGAACGGGGAAGGTAGGACCGCGGTCCCCGGCGCTCTGCGAACAGGCACCGGCCGCCTTCCGCCTCGCCTGCCCGCCCCCTCCCCCCGCCAAAGTTTGAGCCAAACAGAAGCAAACTTTGGGGCCAGCCCGGGCGCTGCTGCGCGGCGGCGGGAGCGGAGGGAGGCGGCCCCGGCGCCGGCCCCGGCGGGTCCCCCGTCCCCGCCACGGGCTCCCCGTCCGCACCCGCGTCGCCAGGAGCCTCTCCCGTCAGCTCAGAATGCAGCTCGGGGCCCGTGGCGGCTCAACCTTTCCCTCTCCCAGAGCCCCGGTCTAATCAACCCCTATAATTTATGCAGAAAATATGATTTATATTTAATTTCACCACACTTGCATTGTTAATTTGAGATGTAATTAACCCGTCGCCATGACAACTAATTTTGTGATGCCGTAAATTACCGCCGTCTTTTCATCAAAATTCAGTTACTTTGGCTCCTGTGTGCAATGTACTGATGCAATTAGGTTGCTAAGGGCAACTCAAAAGTGTTCAATTTCTTTTGTGCAACTGCAATGGGGTAGAAGCTCCCTCGCGTCCTCCCAGGGTTCCGCTGGCCGCGGGGTGGGGAGTTGGGGGGCGTGTGGCCCGCCCTGGAGGAATGCCGTTGGAAAGCCGGGCGGTGGGTGCCTGCCGCCCCCACTTCCCTCCCTCCCGCCCTCTTCTCTCCACTCGTTATTTTCAAACAGTGACCCCGGACACGTTTGCCCCCTGCCCCCCGCCCCCCGCAGGACCCCCGGGACAAGCACGGGGAGTCCCCTCCAGGCCAGGACCCTCTCAAGCTCCAGTTAGAAAAAGAGAAAACCACCCCGTCCTCCTTTTTTCCTGGAGTCTAACTTGTTTATAGAGATCTTCCCTTCTCCTCTCCTCTCCTCTCTCTCTCTCTCTCTCTCTCTCTCTCTTTTTCTTTATTTAAAACAAAAACCCTGTGTGTTGCTTTTGTCACGTTAATTCCCATTTTGCCAACACCAGGGGCCCAGGCAGACGAGTTACCAAGGAACACAAAATTTTAATTAGTGTATTTTAATCATTCAGGCTTTCCGAGCTAATCCACATGCCCTAGAGAATTCCCCGAGATGCAGCTCTGCCCTGCTTTACCATTTATTGTTGAGTCTATTATAATTACTGTTAGCAGGTGGGGACTGGGAGATGTTTATTATGAGTTTTTCATCTTTAGTATAATTACCGGAAAAAAAACAAAAATAAAAAGATGTCGTATTTCGTTTGCTAGAATTTTTTTTTCTTCAGTTTTCCTTTTTTTTTTTTTCTTTCCGAGGGAGGGCAGGGTCGTGGGATTTTTTTTCCCCGCCCCGGCTTCTTCCCAGGCGGGTGCTCGAACTTTCCGTGCTGGGAGATCGTCTCCTCACCATCAGCTCTGAGTCATGCTCCTGGGACCCAGGGGAGGCGGGCAGCCGCCACCTCTGCCCGTCATCTGCTCGAGGGCGCCCTGGGGTGGCTCCCTCCCACCCCATGTGGGTGCCTGACATGTGGAGAGGGTCGGGGCAGAGGTGGGGAGGGCCGGCAGCCTGGTTGGGGTCAGTGGGGGGTGGGGTGGCGGGTCTGACCAGGCTGCACCTGTCGGGCTGAGAGCAGGGCCTTGCACGGGTGTAGCACAGCGGTTCACATGTATGGAGTGTGAACATGCTTAGCACCAGTGTCTGCCGAGCCCTGTGTCCTGCTCTTGGCCGGCATTATTCCACTTAATCCCCCCGCCACCACCCCACGAGGCTGACTTACAGAGGAGGGGGCCGAGACGTGGGATCACGGGGCTAAGAAGCGAGATTCGAACCCACGCCCGTCCCTGGAGCCCCCAGGTGCCTGCGGCCTGCACTGTACCGCCTCTCCCGAGCAGTTCCTCCCGGTGCCACCTCCTCCCAGAAGCCTTCCCGGGTTGCCTGGGCCGGAGTCGGGGTTCTCGCTCGCCCTTTGCAGCCAGAGCTCTCGTCCGAGGGAGCTGTGGCCGGGTTGCTTCTCTGGGAACAGAGGTCCGTGAGGGCGGAGGGCGGAGGGCGAGGGCTCTCTGGCCTGGTCCCCGCCCGGCCCTCACAGGTAACGTGCCGGCCGGGGGCCAGGGGAGCAGGCGGGTGTGTCTGATGGGGAGCTGCGCCCAGGGGAGCAGGTGTGAGGGAGGCCGGGCGGGCGGAGACCCCTCTCAGCTGCCGCTCTGGGCAGCAGCCACAGGGCCTGTGGGTCCCTGGCCTTTGAACCCCAGCAGGCAGGCCTGACCCGGGGCCCAGGTCAAGCCCGGGTGCTGCCCGGCGCCTTTGGGTGAGAGATGGACGCGGCAGCTCGGGCTCTGACGCCCCGGCCCCTGCGTTCCAGGCGGCCTGGGGGGCCCGGCCTGCCTTCTCTTTCCTCTCTCCTCGTCAAGGTCAGTGTTCAGACGTCTTCTCCTCTCAGTGACGATTTTGAAGTTTTCCTGGAAGATTCCACAGCTCTGCCCGAGAGCCAGGCTAGGGGCCGAGGGCCGTGGGCTTTCCCGGGGAGCACAGGGCAGAGGGAGCGGGGCCGGCCTTTGCTCACTTCCAGGCGGGTACCCACGGGACCGGAGGGGAGGTGATTAACCTCCGGAGGGCAGCCTGCGGATCGCACCCTGGTGGCAAGAATCCCCGTTCTGCTCTAAATTCTTGGGCTGCCCCTCCGCCAGCCCCGGTCTGCATTCAGATGGGGCAGCAGGGCCCAGGGGCCTGTTACCACAACTGCAGCCCCAGCTGCCCTCCCTCCCCCTGTTCAGCCAGACCCTGCTCCAGCCCCGGGATGTGTGTGTGTCGGGGGTGTGACCCCCTCCTCTCCCTCTCCCTCTCCCTCTGCTCACTCAGCTCTCTGGGCGGGTCCTTGCCTCCTCGCCAGGACCGTCTCCCCTGCCTTAGCCTTGGCTCCAGGTCACCAGCCTGCCCTGGGCGTGCCTCTCGCCGTGGACGTGATGTGTCATTCTCTGTCCTGGTGCCGCTGGTCAGGGGGCCTCCCTGAGGCCAAGGCCAATGGTGGGGGCAGAGACTCGCCCTGCCAGACCCACTCCCCAGAGCCTGGGAGCAAACCCCTCGTTCTCTCTGTTCAGCTGCCTCGGCCAGTGGTTCCCAAACACCTGGGTGTCAGCACTCCTTTGCCCTCTAAAGAGAATTCAGGCCGTGACCGGTGTGGCCCAGCGGGTAGAGCGTCGGCCTGCGGACTGCAGGGTCCCGGGTTCGATTCCTGTCAAGGGCATGTACCTTGGTTGTGGGCACATACTCAGTGGGGAGTGTGCAGGAGGCAGCTGGTCGATGTTTCTCTCTCATCAATGTTTCTAGCTCTCTACCCTCTCCCTTCCTCTCTGTAAGAAATCAATAAATATATGTATTTTTTTAATTCAGGACCCCAAAGTGCTTGGACATACATGGTGACATTTATCGATATTTATTATATTAGAAGTTAAAACGCAGACATTTTTCTAAAACGCGTTCGTTAATTCCTCTAAAAGCAGCGATGAGCCCATGACAGGCTAACTCTTAAGAACATACTTTTACGAAACGGTAGTTTCCAAAGCAAAATTTCGGCAGGAAGAGGGGCAGCGGTTTGCCTTTTTTGCTGGTTTCTGTCCTGCCTGGCCTGACCGGCTGGACTCCTCTGGCTGCCTCTGCGTCCGGGTGGCTGGTAGGCAGGTCGGGGAAGGAGTCCACGTCCCACGGGTGTGCGGCTGGCGAAGGGAGGACTGTTTCAGGGAGGACTGTCTTAGCAGCCTGGGCAGGGAGCCGGGGATGTTCTCCTTTGATACGGCACTAAAACTTGGCAAAATGGGAGTTCCTCTCCGTTCGCCGCAGTATGGGATCTGAGACCCCGCTCTGTCCGTCAAAACCCATGGGTCCAGCCCTGGCCTGTGTGGCTCAGTAGGTTGGGCGTCGTCCCTTGCACTGCAAGGTCACAGGTTCAATTCCCGGTCAGGGTACCTACCCAGGTTTTCAGGGTCAATCCCCAGGCGGGGTAGGGACAGGAGGCAACTGACCCGTATTTCTCTATCAGATCAATGTTTCTCGCCGAAACCGGTTTGGCTCAATGGATAGAGCGTCGGCTTGGGGACTGAAAGGTCCCGGGTTCGATTCCGGTCAAGGGCATGTACCTTGGTTGCGGGCATATCCCCAGTAGGGGGTGTGCAAGAGGCAGCTGATCGATGACTCTCTCTCATCGATGTTTCTAACTCTCTATCCCTCTCTCTATCTCTCTGTACAAAATCAATAAAATATATATATTTTAAAAAAATGTTTCTCTCTCTCCCTCTCCCTTACTCTCTGTCTCTCTAAAATCAATAACAAATATTTTAAGAAAACCGCACCACACGTGGGTCCATCTGGAGTCACACACACACACACACCCACACACACACCTCCCTCGTGTGGCTGCGGGGCCTCGGCGTGCACCGTGTGGAGAACACCGCTCCCCGAGGACCGCCGCGGGCCCCGATGTGGGCGCGTTCCGTCACACGGTCATCGTCTGAAGCCACGCGTGTGTGGTGAGGTCACCGGCCTCGTCGGGAAAGTTGTTAGGGTTTGGGATGTTGTCGGAGTCGCAGTGGCAGCTCATTTCCCGAACGTCTCATTTTTCTCGACTCCTATCCTCCCTGGCAGCAAGCATCGTCAGCTTCTTCTTTCCCCCTCAAAGTGCGATTTTGTTCACTTTTGAGAAAATGTCTGCCAGATACTCAAATTCGAAAAAAATCATCGTTTGTCTGCCAGTGGCTCTTTCAAGTACAAATAGCTGCTTTTTCCATGAAAAATCAAAAATAAGCTGGGACCAGTTTGGCTCAATGGATAGAGCGTCGGCTTGGGGACTGAAGGGTCCGGGGTTCGATTCCGGTCAAGGGCATGTACCTTGGCTGCGGGCATATCCCCGGTGGGGGGTGTGCAGGAGGCAGCTGATCGATGACTCTCTCTCATCAATGTTTCTGGCTCTCTGTCTCTCTCCCTTCCTCTCTGTATAAAATCAATAAAATATATTTTTTAAAAATTAAAAAAAGAAAAATCAAAATAAAATAAAAAAGCGGCTGGTCGAGCTCTGGGCGCAGCCCGGGACTTGGCTACGCAGCTTGAGTACTTTCCCTGCACTTCCCTGCCTGCCCCTCAGAGCATTAAAAAGATCTGTTCACGGGGTCAAGATTTCGTAGAAATGAACCATCTTTATGGCTTCATCAGGGACCTTCTTCAGTGAGCACGGCCTCTTTCCATGGAGCACACGGCAGGGAGAACGGTGCCCGCCGGGCAGCGCTGAGATCTGTGCCCGGGCTGTACCCACCGTGGCTTCTGCGCTGTCAGTGCCGATGCCACCGCAGCAGCGAGAGGCAGCTCGCACCTTCCTGTTGTTACCAGAGGTCCCAGGACCCCCCAGAGGACCCAGGACCCCCCAGAGGTCCCAGGACCCCCCAGAGGACCCAGGACCCCCCAGAGGCCTGCAGCCACACTTGGAGAATGGCTGCCCGGATTCACCCCGCTCTCTCCCTCTCTGCCTCCGTGCCTCTGTCTCTCCCTCTCTCTAGTTCTCTGTGTCTCTGTCTCTCTCCCTCTCTGCCTCCGTGTCTCTGTCCTGATCAGGGCTGAAGAAAACTGTTTTGCTCTCGCACTTGCTTTCTGCCCTAAGTTCGCGGCTCTCCTGGCGTCTGCGCGGGGCAGGGCCCGTCAGAGCTTCTGTGAGGAGAGACAGGAGGGTGCTCATGAGTGGGATGGTGGGGGACACAGGAGTGAGTCCCTCTCGGAGACTCGTCCTCCCCCAGGACCCCTCCCGCGGCCTCTGGCTTCCCATGAGCCTGCAGGCGGGTCCCGGGGCTCCCTCCGTGCCCCCCGCCCCTTGGTGGCCCAGTTTCCCATCCGCCACCTGCCTTCATGCTGAGGGCTAAGGGGCGGGGAGGGGGGGGGGGCAGGAGCCAGGGGCAGGCCTGCTGGCCCCTCGCCTCCCTCTGCGTCCCCCTCCCCTCCCCAGCCTCCTCTCCTCCTCCCCCCTGCACGTCAGGCTGTTCACTGGGCACCCTGAGAGCCGCTGGGAAGCCTCTTGTTTTCCCCTCCCCGGCGGCCGGTTCTCCCAACTTTCCCATCCGGCTCCGGGAACAAAGGGCCGGGCCGTGCGCGGCCGCCCGGAGGGGACTGGCCGCCTCTTTATTGAGTCCTCAAGCCGGCCGGCACTCCATTAAAAAGCCATTCCGCTTTGTGCGCCGGCCCCCAGCTGTCCCCCTCCATGCGACCGCCGTCACAGATGTAAAACAACAACACACGGCGCTGGCGACCAAGGAGGCTTTTTTTCTTGCCGGGGTCTCCATGGCAACCCCCGTCAATCACCCCTCAGGAGCGCTTTCACCTGACCGAGAGGGGGAAATAAAAAATAAAATAATAAAACTTAAAATAAAAAAAAAGCCGGGAAAAGAAAGACTCAGGGGGTGGGGGGAGGGGAACGGGGGGAGAGAGCGAGGGGCCGGGAGACAACGGGGGTGGGGGAGCCGCTCAGGAAGTTTCTGGGGTGCGTCCCCTCCAGGGGAGCACGGAGGAACGTGTAACCCGGCGATCGGAGCGGACGGACACTTGGTTTTCGGTGTTTGCATGTAGTTTGTACGTTGTGGCTGGTCTCGCGCAGGCTCCTGGCACCGCCCCGGGCGTGAAGTGGCAGGATGGGGATGTCTGGGCAGAGGGGGAGGGCAGAGTCCTCTGGGCCATCGCAGTGACGAGATGGGACCGTGGGCCCGAACCCAGAGATGCCCAGCTGGGGGAGAGCCAGCGGGGAGAGCCACTCGGGGCCTGGCCGGAGTCCAGCCGTGTCTGAGCCCTGCCACGGGCGGCCCGGTGCCAGCGGGATGGCCCTCGGTGTGTGGCGGGCACGGCGCCAGGGGGACCGCAGAGGCCCCCACCCCCGCGCCGCTGGGGAGGGAGCGGGCCCGCCCTGCGCCGAGCGGGGAAGCCCCCGTGACGGCGGCGGCAGGACCCCGCGCGTTCCGTCGGACGCCGCGCCAGCAGATGCCCACGCCCCGGGCACGTGGCATCCCGCCAGGGGCGAGTGCAGCCTCCCACGTGCTGGCGCGATGCCGGGGGCGGGAGCGCCCGCGTGCCCCCCACCGGCCCCCTGACCCTCCTCTGTGCCGCCTGGCCGCGGGCCAGGGCTCCACGGGCTCCGAGGCCCGCACCGTCTGGGCACGGCCTGGGCACGGGCAGCGGGCAGCCCCGGCAGCTGCCGCCCGGCCCTCCCGAGCGCTCCGGTGAGGAAGGAGGCGCGGGCCAGCGTCTCGCCCGCCCCGGCCCTGCTTTCCCGGGGCCGCGGGCGCCCGGACGCCCATCGCTCAGACCCCCTTCTCTGCGGGATGGCGAGAGGCAGAAGTGCCTGCTGTCTGGGTCCTGGCACAGGGCGGGCTTTCTCTCTCGTTGACAGAGTCTGGGGTCTGAGGTGGGGCCGGAGGGACCAGGGAGACCCTGGAGGGCAGAGCCTTTCAGAGAGGGGCCTCGCCTAGCTGTCAGCCTGGTCCCCGTGGAGACAGGGCCGGGCTTTGAGTCTGAGTTCCCGGGAGGCCCTGTGCACTCCTGGAATCATCGTGACTGGATGGATGGATGGACAGATGGACAGATGAATGGACAGACGGACGGACGGATGGACAGACAGATGACGGACAGACGGACGGACGGATAGATATGGATGGACGAACTGATGGACGGACGAATGGACGGATGGATGGACGGGTAGATGGACGGATGGGCGGACGGATGGATGGATGGATGGGCGGATGGAAGGATGGATGGATGGATGGATGGGTGGATGCCTGGCCAGAGCCTGGGCTGCTTCCCATGCTGAAGACTGTGCGCTGGGCTTGAAGGCCGTGGGCCTGTGGCTTTGCAGTCACTGCTCTGCTACCCTCGTCCACAGCCTCCCCCATAGCCGCCCGCTCCTCCTGTCCGTGCCCCGTCCGTGCCGCCTCCCTGACGGGCTGCAGACTTGACCTTGGCCTGGACGCTCCCCGCTCTGCCTCCCTCCAGGCCTCAGCTCTGCTCACTCACCGCTCCGGGCTCTGCTCTCTGCCCGTGTGACGCAGCCGGAGCCTTCCCATGTGCCCTCCCGGCCCCCCAGCCACCCGCTCCCCCTCCGCCGTCTGGGCTCCGAGGGCGGGAGGCAGCCTGAGGCCCCACGCTGTTCACACGCCGTCCCCGGGGGACCGGCGGGGCCTGGCTCAGCCCTGAGCCGTGCTCAGAGGAGGAAGAGGCCAGCGAGGATGCCCGGGCTTCAGGCGGCTGCTGTCCGGCCTCTCTCTGGCCTCCCTTCCGCTGGGGACCCCCCGGGGACGGGAGCGGCCTTGGCCGGGGCCCGTCTCCGCGTCTCCTTTCTGGGAGCCGGGAAGCCCCGCAGGAAGGAATGCTAACAATCCGCTGTGGAGTGAGCTGGCACGGCACCCAGCGGGCCGCCCGGTGCCAGCGCCTCGTAAGACGCTGGCGAGGGCCGCGCTCCCGGCTCGGAGTCCCTCCATCCGTCCGTCCGGGTCCGGGCTGGCGTGCGGCCCTCCCTGAGCCCCAGCCTGCAGGGCCACCCCTCGCCCTCCCTCGGGCGCCAGCAGGAGGCCCACGACAGACAGCTGTGAATATCGTGTCGCCTTTAGGGACAGGAGGACCGAGGTGCGGGGTGAGCCAGAGAAAGACGGGGGCCCGGAGCTTTGGCGGCCGGCCGGTCGGTCGGTCGGTCCGTCGGTGGCACTGGAACAGGGGAGACCTGTCTTCGCCTCGGGACAGCGCGGGCAGGAGGAGCGTGTCCCCTGCCAGGGTCCTGCTTCCCCCGAGGGAGGCCGTGTCTGTGCAGAAAGGGCTTCACCCGCCTGGGACCCGTAAGTCCTCGGTAAACGCGAATAATTAGCTGTCGTAATGGCAGGGGCTGTAGCTATCCCATCGGTGGTCCGGAGGACTCGGGGGGATAATGTATGTAAAGCACTTACTACGCGGCCTGACTACGCGGTGCTCGGCGAAAGGCGGCTGCCGTCGCTATAACTACTGTCATCATCCTGGCTTCCTGGGCACCCTGGGCACGCCGCCCCCACCCCGCTGAGTCTGGCTGGTCCTTCTCAGAGGTTCCTCGGACCCCCCCCCCTTACCCCCATGTTGACTCTTAGCACCTGCCCTGCTGTCTTTGGGGCTCCCTGCCACCCCCTGCTGTCTCCGTCGTCCCTCTGGCATGCACGGGCCCAGGATTCCCTGGGCACCATCTCTCTGGGGTGCCCTGGCAGAAAGGGGACCCCCCCTACCCAGCACCCAGCTTCTGCCTCCCGCCCCCCCAGCCAGGCCTCCCCCTCCCGCTCCCCCCAGGCCTGGAATCTGCCTGGGTATTGTAACATAGTAGCTGAATGAACTCCGGTTCCAAAGGTTAATATCAAAATCTGGAGTGGATTACCTAAAAATTACTTACAACACCATTAAAATTCTGAACTCTTTTTGTTGTGGCTGTAAATTAATTTAAAATGTCAGGTTTTTTGAGAAATCCAATAAGAAATTGAGCCAACAGAGCAATCTGCAAACTGTCTGGCAAAGAGGAAAGTGTGTCTCTTCAATCGACAGGGAAAAATATGGAGCTTAACTGGAACCATATGGCTGAGTACTTGAGAGAAATCTGCCGGAGAGGGCGGGCGGGCGGGGGCAGCCCAGCTGACAGCCACACACAGGCAGCGGGAGGCCAGCGGGGAGCGGGGCCAGAGAGCGGCGTTGGCGCGGCCGAGGGCCCTGGCAGGCGCCTGGCACCCCGCCTACTTGGCTGCCCCCCGTCCGCGGTCACCGGGCTGCCCCGGGCGGCCACTCGGTCAGTCCAAGGTCTTAATCCGTTCTCGCCGTGTCCACCCGGGGCTCCTTGGCCAGCCGGGGGAATCCTGCCCCCACCTGCGGGAGCCCCGGCCCCCCCACTTCCCGGCCAGCGCGGGGGGGGGGGGGGGGGTTGCCAATCCAGAGTCCCGTCCGCAGCAGCCACCTGCGTGTTCGTTCGTGAGGGCTGCCTCGGCCCAGCCTCTGCCCGCTCCCCCCTGCCGCCATGTGGTCCCCATTACTCCTGAATTCCCCCAGATTTACAACACATTAAGTAATTTGTAGGTTATTTCAACTTCAATCTGCTAAAGTTGAGAAAATCAAAATTAAATTCAAACCACAAGGGGACTTCAAAGGAAGAGGAAGAAGAAGGAACTTGAGTGCGTTCTCAACCTCAGGTCCCCGTATGTCCCCCTTATGTCAGCCTCTGGGGGGCCCCGCCGCCTGCTCCCCCTCTGTTTCCCCTCTCCCGGCCAGGGCCCCCCGGGATAAAGGCAGAGTTTCCCACCCCCCACAACCCCTCTGAGCGAGGACGGAGGCAGAAACCGGGGGCAGCGTGGGGCTTGTGCTGTGCGCCCAGCGGTTTGGGCCGGGGAGAAATGTCTCGAACTTGGGGGCCGCTGTCTCTGCCCCACGGCCCGAGCCCCCACCCCGGCCGGTCGGGTCACCCCGCAGCCTGCCCGCGGTCCCCACCCGCCCTGGGGGAGCCTCTCCCGTGCGGACCCGGCGGCCCTCGCGCCCGGGACAGCTGACAGCCGGGCGGTGCCACCTGGCCCCTCGGCCTCCGAGCTCAGGTTACCTTATTTTGCTTTCTCCCCTTTAAAACAGCCTTGTAAATAAGCAAACCCGCGGTGCCAAGCACCTCCGGCACGCCGCCAGGCTGGTAAATATTTTAGCAGTGACTTGGTAACAGTTGTGTTCACTTTGATTTCCTCGGAAAGACTCTGGTGCGGGTGCCGGGGAGCGGGCTGGGGAGGGGGCCATGGGGCGCGGCCGTGGGGAGGACCCGCCGCCTGGCTCCGGCCACACGGCCTTCGCTCCAGCCCGGGGGGCTGTACGCCGGGGCATCCTCAGCGCCGACTGGCGTGGTGTTAACCAGATACCCCTTTCCCCAAAGGTGGGGGCCCCCCGCCTCTGTGCCAGGGCCCGGTGGTGTCCGAGCTCCCGGGGCCCCATGGGGGTGACAGGTTCTAGGCTTGTCCCCACCAGGAGCCTGAGTGAGCGGGGAGACTCGGGCAGAAGAAGCTGAGGTGGGTGTGAGTTTGGGGGCTGACCCACGCTGACGTGGTGGGGAGAACCCCAGGATCCAGGGGGAGGAGGGCTCCGGGGTTGGGGTGCCCACGGCGAAGGCGGCCGCCTAAGATGGCCCAGGAAGCGGGCTGGGAGAGGAGCCGGGTGCAGGGGGCAGTCCGGGGACATCAGCCATCAGACAAGCTGTGTAGGCCTCTGTGCCGGAGGGCCCCGAACCCGGGGAAGGACAGCGGGAGAGAGGGCCGAGCGAGACGGAGACCGAGAGGGAGCGAGCAGGGTGCCCCGGGCTCTGGCCTTCCCTCGGAGCCCCGACAGCAGCGCCTGCCAAAGCAAAGCTGCTCTCGCCCGGGACTGGAGCCGTCTAGGCTGACCCGACCTCTGTGCCATGGGCTGCCCCCAGCTGGGCACCGGGGGAGGGGGTAGCGCTGGGTGGGGGGCAGGCATCTGGCTTGAATAGACTGCTCAGAGCCACTGCCACTCACTCCTTCGTTTTAGGGGAAGTTTGAATCCACAGATGGGCTGGCCTTAAAGGGGCTCAAAGTCATGGCACCATGAAGCCATGTTGATGGTCCCTGAACCCCAGCGTCCCATAGGCTGGGCCTGCGTGTGCCCATTGGGTGGGCATAAGCTATAAGCTAAGGAGCAAGGCCTCTCGTTCAGCTCATGGCGGTGGGCAGGGGAGGGCAGGGGCAGGGAGACGTGGGTGCTTCCGGGCTCAGACGGGCTCCGGGTTCGATGGGGACCCTTCCTCTCGTCCCACACGGCGGGTGGGGCCTTCATGCCTCGACTGTGCAGCCAGAGCGCCGAGCCGCTGACCGCCAACCGGCTGCCGCGCCCCGGCCGCCCACCTCCCCCGGTGGCTCCTGGCGCCACGACGCGCCTCCCGTCTGCACCCACGCACACCCCATTGGTGCCGGCCCCCGTGGGCGCGAGTCAGGTGAGCGGCAGACGGAGCGGCAGACCCGGCTCACCTCCTTCCCGGCGGGCCCGGGGCCAGGGCGGGCTCTTCCAAGCTCCCCCGCACGGCATCCTGCCGAGCCCGTTCCCGGGGTGCGGGGGCAGGCCTTCGGGGGGGGGGAGCGTCTGCCCCTCGCTGCCCTGGCGCCAGCTCTTCCCGGAGGGCCGTGGGGCTGCCCGCGGGAGGCAGCTGGGCCGGGGCGGCCGGCCGGGATGTCTGGGCCGGGAGTCACCTGGGACGCAGCCACCTTCCTGCCACGGCCGCGCCCACAGGGGGCCGTCTCCGGGCCCTGGCCCATTTCCACCGGTGCCCGCTGTCCCTGTGTCTGAGGCTGAACCCTGACTTTCCCTACGTGATGCAGAGCCTGCCCCCTCCCCCATCCCCGGGGGGCCCTCGGCTGGGCCTAGCACCCAGGGACGGGCTCAGGGACCAGGGACCCTCAGGGCTCTTGGGCATTGCCCACAGTGGCTTGCCACACCCCGGCTTTCGGTGTCCTTAAAAGCTAGGGGAGCCAAACCGGTTTGGCTCAGTGGTAGAGCATCGGTCTGCGGACCGAAGGGTCCCAGGTTCGACCCCGGTCAAGGGCATGTACGTTGGTTGCGGGCACATCCCCGGTAGGGGGTTGCAGGAGGCAGCTGGTCGATGTTTCTCTCTCATCGACGTTTCTAGCTCTCTATCTCTCTCCCCTTCCTCTCTGTAAAGAATCAATAAAAATATATTTTTTTTTAAAAAAAAATTAGAAACTAGGGGAGTCCCAGGGAGGCCATCTCTGAGCGCCTCGAACTTTTGTGGTCGAGCGTTGCGAGATCAGCCTTCCAAGCTGCTGGGGCCCCAAGTCTCCCCGTGTCCGCTGCCCCCCCGGGGGGGGGAGGGGGGAAGAGGCCATGTTAGCCCATCTTCTTCCGCTGGAACCGTGTGTCCCCCGGCACCCCGTGTGCTCAGCAAGTCGTGTGTCTCTCAGCTCCCCGTGGTCTTGGGGAAGAAGGTGCCCGTCGGCACCCGTTCCCCTCCCTGCTCTTCCTGTGATCCTGCTGGGGGTCTGAGTTGCTCAGGGGCCAGGAGGCTGTGACTGCTCTGGTGACGGGGCGTGGCGGGGGGCAGGGGGGGTCACTAAGATGCAGGTGTCTGCAGCGAGGCCTGGCAATCTTCAGACATCCCCATCGATTCCCTGTGTCATCTTAAGGAGAGGAGGCCCTGCCCTGCCTCAGTTTCCCCAGGGGCCTTCCCTCCCCAAGCGCCGTGAGGCCCTCGAGGTGTGAGATACAGTACGAATAGCGAGAACAAGGAGTGGAGCATGATGAGCGAGAGGGATCCAGGAGGCACCCCCTCTTTCCTCCCACCCTGGGCAGGCCCTACCTCCGCGCAGGCGGCTGAAGGTCAGTTGAGCCGCAGCAAGGCCGAAGGAGGCGGTGGGCGGTGAGCGGTGGGCATCAGGGCCCAGGAGACCCGGCCTCCCTCCTCCGTCCGGCAGAATTCTGCAGGCTGTTGGCGGCCGGCCCCACGGGACGGGGACCAGTGGGGACCTCCAGCCTCGCTGACCCTGACACGGACCCCGTGGGGAGGGACCGGCAGGTAGCCGGCCGGTCGCCCTGTTTCTCCTTGATGCCCGCGTGGACGCGTCCCTGTGTGAGCTCCCGGAGATCCGGGAAGGGAGACCCTATGAAAATGATGATATGTGACAATCAGTCACAGCAATTAGTGTTTTGGTTAACAGGCCTTTTTTGTTTTCTCTCACCCAGACAGAATGTCACAAATAAATCCTCTCCTGCATTTGCATATTAATTGGATCGGAGACGTCAAGCATCTTTCATTAAAGAAAATGATCTGCATATTTGGAGACATAAAATAGTTATTTTGATGGGCTTTTTTTCTCCTAAGATCAGGGGGTGGGGGAGGTAGGTGATGGGAGCAGTAGGAACCGAGGTAGAGTGAAGGCAGAGCCCGCCAGGCCCTCAGTCTGGAGTTAACCCTGTGTGGCCTGGAGTTGATGGGCCTCGCCTGGCCAGACGCTCATTAATATGCAAATAGGTCCAGGAGCCCAGGGGCCCCCAGGCCAGGACCCAGGGGGGCAGGCCCGATGGTTGTCCTGCTCCCTCGCCTTTGCCCAGGGCAGTGGGCACGGGGACGGGTCCCGGGCGCCCTGGCTCGCCTTCCCCGGCTCTCTGTCCTTCCCCCTCGCACCCTGGCCCCTGGGTCAGCCCACGTCTGCTCTCCCCTCCCCCTGGGCTTACCCCTCTGCGCACACCCGCCGCATCCTTTCTGACCTTGGGCTTCCCCGTGCCCTTCTCACTGTTTGCCAGCGGTCCGCCCTCTCGCTCCCCGGATGGAAAGTTTTCTGGGGGCCGCCGAAGCAAAGCCTGGAGTCATTATCACACACACTCGAAATAACCCAGAAAGCCGCTGGCCCATATTAGGGCATGCAGCCCCGCGGACAGCTGGGCGATTGGACCGTTTTTCCATAGGCAGCTGTGACTGCCGCCCATCACCCTGGTGTCCCCTCCGGCCTCAGGGTCTAGGTTTCTGGTGGCTGCGTTGGCCGGTTCGCCGGGCAGGCCCCAGGGACCACCTCCTCTGGTCACTTCTGAGCTCCCGGGGCGTGGGGGGGGCCTGGCGGAGAGGCCGGTCAGCACCATCCCTCGGCGTCCGGTCTCTGCGCCGGAACCAGCCCCGGGCCCACGCTCCCTGTCGCTGTGTCCTGGCTGGAGAGGGGCGTGGGCCGTGGGGATGGTGGTGACCGGGGTGGTGGTGACGACGCTGATGCTGCCACGTTTTGCACATGGAACATGTGTAGACACGCACATGGAACATGTGTAGACACGCTGCTGAGCGTGCTGCCCTCACGGTCTCCCCGGATCCTGACCGCAGCCCTCTGACAGAGGCACGGTCATGGCCCACGCTGGACAGATAAAGAAACTCAGCCTCAGAGAGGCCGGATCACATGCCCGTCGGAGCCCGTCAGTCAGCGATCGGGGCTCGCAGCCGGAGGCGGGGCCTCCGGGCAGTGCCCTGGGGACCGGCGGGCCTCGGCGCCCGCTCCGGTGCCAGCTGCCTGCCAGTTTAGTGCAGGAGGTCAGAGGACGGGTGCTGAGACGGTCTCCCTGCACCTCTGCATCCTCTCGCCCCGAGAAGCTGCCCGTGTTCGTGCGGTTTGCCTTCCCCTGAGAGCTGGAGAGCTGGCCTCACTGGGTTGGGGGGAGCCTTGAACTCCGGGGGTGCTCCTTCCAGCCCTACGAGAACCGCCTGTGCTCTGCGTCTGCAGTTTCGCTTGGAATATTGACGTGCCCGGTTCCTCTCTGCCCTGCTGGCTCTGAGCTCACTGTGCCCACCCTCCTGAGCTCCTGGGGACTGGACCCAATTCCGGGGGGAGCCCCGAATCTACTCACCGGAGCACCCCCTGCACCCTGTGCCCTTCAGGGGGCCAGCCTCTCGGTGCCCCGGGCGCCCGAGGAAACCTGCTGTCTGGTGCTGCCCGCCCCTCCTCCTGGGCACCCCGATCCTGAACGTTGTCCACACGCAGCGCAGCCCCGAACCTCAGGGCCCTCCCCTGCGGCTCCTGCTCCCCGGAATCTGCTCCGGCTCCGGGGGAAGGCCGGAGGTTTGGGCAGGAGAACGAGGGCTCTTCGTTCTACGGGGCTCAGTGTGAGTTCCGGCCTGGCGGTCCGTGTGCGTGCGCACCCCCTTCTCTGAGCCTCAGGTTCCCTGGCACAGAGGGGGCAGAGCTGTGGGTCAGGACCCCGGAAGGGCCGCCGGGGCTGGGGGCAGAGGTGACTTTTCTAGAGCGCCTGGCGGCTTTGCCCCAACTGGTCTCATTCCCCCCGTCCGTTCCTCGGCGACTCCGGCGGCGGCGTGTGCTTCCGGCAGGGCAGGCGGGGTGCTGGTGGCCCTCACATCTGGGGTTCTTGGAGAAGGGGCCTGGGGTGCCCTCCCTGGGGAGCAGGTGGGCAGGCCGGGTGTTTTATGGGGTCCCGGGGAGCCCTGCGGCAGCTGTCTCTTGTTAAATGCCACGAAGCCAAGTGGGTTTAATATGATCGTGGCTGCCGCTTTGATAAATCAAAATAATTAAAAATAATAAATTTGATTCCTCAACCAACAGGCTGTGTGTGGGCGCAGGGCCGCGAGGGAAGGCTGGGGAGGTGGAGAGGGCACTGGGACACGGGAGGTGGCGGTGGCCTAGGGGTAGACGCTGCAATCGAATTAGGGGAAGAGTGCCTTTCCCTCGGCAGAGCCGCCGGCCAGCCTGAGCCAAGCCCGGTTTCCTCACCCTTCAGATGGGGTGATCGCTCTGCCCGCCTCGCCGGGCTGTGCTGTGCTGAGCCCGCAGTCCAGCCTGCTGGCACCCTGGTTCGCCTGTCGGTCCCGTCCTCGCCGCCCACGTTGGTCCTGCTGAGGCCGAGGCCACCCACCGGGCCCATTCCCGGCGCCCAGCGGCCCACCGGGGACTCTCCCTCCAGCTGCCGGCTGTTGTCCGAGCGGGATTGTTCTGTTTACGAGGACATCCCCTGTGGCAGGACGTGTCTATTGATAGCTCTCTTCTGGTTCCAGACTTGGGGCAGGAAGTGCATGCTACTCCCTGTGGACCCGAGTCCCCGGCCAGGGTGCCAGCCGCAGGGGTGGGTGGGGGAGGGCAGAGGGCGGCCGGCCTGTGCCCCCTGCCCTCGCCCCCCCCCCCCCGCGCGCCCGTGGCGGCCGTATGTGGAGCCCAATCCAGAGGAGCCTAAGTAGGTGGAAATCTGAACCGAGCGGTGGGAGCAGGGGCTGACGGGGAGGGAGGAGCCGGGTGTCTGTCTCTTTAAATGCACTTTGTGTCAGTGTGATAAGGAATTTGATGGCTTTATCAGAAATACCAAAGCTTTATTTAGCAGGGTGAGGCTCACACCACTCAGCTCCACACAATCTGCTGATAAATTGCAAAAAGGAAAAAAACCCACATCTCACCAACACCCAGCACAGCGAGGGAGGAGAGGTGAGGCCGGCGGGAGGGCAGGGAAGCAGAGCCGGGCGATTTGGGGGACCGTGGAGCTGAGGGGGCGGGAGTGGGGGTGTGGGGGTGGGAACTGCCGGGCTTTCTCCACAGTGCCAACAGGCAGGCCATTATCCCCGTTCCCAGGACCGTGGTCGGCAAACCGCGGCTCCAGAGCCACAGGCGGCTCTTTGGCCCCTTGAGTGTGGCCCTTCCACAAAATACCACGGCCTGGGCGAGTCTGTGTCGAAGAGGTGGCGTTAGAAGAAGTTTGAGTTTAAAAAATGTGGCTCTCCAAAGGAATTCCAGTCGTTCTCTTGGTATTTGGCCCTGTGGACTAGTGAGTTTGCCGACCGCAGCCCCAGGAGGCCTCCGGCCCCGGCACCAGCCCAGCCAGACCCGGTGAATCCCTCCGGCCACCTGGCTGTCCCTGTGGCGAAGGATGATGGGATGGGGGTGTCTGACAGGATGCAGGAGAGGCTGTTGTGCAGTGGGGAGTTGCCCATCATCACAACCCTGAGAAAGGGGGTCCCCAGTCCTCTCTCTGAGGCCGAGGAAGTGGGGAGGGGAGGCGATGCCATGCAGACCAGGCCTCCGGGCCAAGGGGAGGGCTCCGCCCAGGTCACACGGGAAGCCAGGAGAGCCGAGGCACAGCCCTGCCCACCTGTGGCATTCCAGGACTTCCCGGCTCCCTGCCAGTTGGGCGGCTCTTGGGGACACCCCTCCCTCCCCCCCTCCCTCCGGCACACACACACACCCCTGACCTGGCCACTCTGGATCTCTTGTGCCTTCTGGAGGGCCGGCCGAAGGACTCAGCGACGCCTCCATCTCTGCCTCTCCCTCCTCGAGCCCCTGCTGCCTTCCTGCCCCACTGTCTCCGGGGACCCTGTCCCCCCCTCGGGGCTTCTGGTGGCGTCCAGGCTCCCCTGCAGCCACACTGGGTGTCCTCTTTTTTCTTTTTCTTTTTTAAAATATATTTTATTGATTTTTTACAGAGAGGGATAGAGAGCTAGAAACATCGATGAGAGAGAAACGTTGATCAGCTGCCTCCTGCACACGCCCCACTGGGGATGTGCCCGCAACCAAGGTACATGCCCTTGACCGGAATCGAACCCGGGACCCTTCAGTCCACAGGCCGATGCTCGATCCACTGAGCCAAACCGGTTTCGGCTTGGCGTCCCCTTGACCGTCCGTACCATCTCCTCCCGCTCTCCCCCCGTGATTCTTTCGACGTGAGCACACCAGATGGAAGCCGTGGTCCCCACCCCCCGCTTCTGAGCCGTAAAGGTGCTGCCTCTTCCCACCGGCTTGTGCATCGAACTGCCCCTGGAAACTGAGGCAGGTCTCAGCGGCCGGGGCCCGTGCGAGAGCCGTGTAGAGAGGGCGGGGCCGGGGTGAGGGGTGGTGGAGGAAGAGGCCCCTCTGCTTCTCCGGCACCCAGGGGGCGCGCCTCGGCCTGGCCGCACGGGGCCCGTCTCCTGGCCGCGCCGTCCGGCTCCCGGGCCCCTCATCCCGTCCTAACGGCCACGGTCAGGGAGAGCCAAGGCTGTGCGGTCCTCACCACGGGGCCCGCCCATCCCAGGTTCAGGCTGCGTCTGCTGTCCCCCACCCACACTCTCCCCGTGCTGAGAAGGGGGGTCTCTGCCTGCAGGTGCGCCCCCAAACTTGTCTGGGGGGCCAAGGCTTTGCAGGGCCCTCGAGCTGACCCCTCAGACGGGATGGAGGCTACGGGATGCTTCGGGGCAGTTACAGCCCGAGGCAGACTGACCGAAGGCAAGGGGGCACAGCATGGCAAACAGCTCTGTCGGCACCTCTCCCGGGAGCGGAGGGGGGCCGTCCGGGTGCCCCCGAGAGGCAGTGGACCCAGGGAGCCGGGCCAAGGCGGGGCCAGCAGACAGGGGCCGGCCGCAGGTCGGCCTCAAAGCCAGGCCTCTGCCCGGGACGGTGGAACAACAGGATTAGCACCGCTGCTTAGAGAGGGGAAACGCGGGGCGGAGAAACAGGGGCGCTGGGGGGGGCGGGGGGCGCTGAGCCGGCCAAGGAAGGGCAGAGGGTGGAGGAAGCCACGGCGGGCAGACAGACGGGAGGAGTAAGTGGAAGTGACAGGGTCAGGCCAGACCTTTGTCCTGCAGCCCGATTAGAGAGCCTGCCCCGGATTCTGGAACTTTGGGATGTTGTCGGACAAACTGGGGCTTAATTCTGCCAGAGCGCGGGGAGATTAGAATTGACATCCTGGGAGCGGCATTCCTGGCCGGGCAGGGATCCAGGCCCCGCTGGGAAAAACCTGCGAGAGCACGTGGCGGCCGCGGGGGCGGCAGGGGTGGCCTCGGCAGCCTGTGGGCGGAGCCAGGAGCCTCGGAGGGCCGGGCTGTGGCCCTGGGGGCTCGGGCCGAGCCAGCGGAAAGAATAAGGCGACCAGATGTCCCGCTTTTGGCGGGACAGTCCCAATTTTTAACAATTTGTCCCGCATCCTGCGGCGTTTTAAAAAAAAGTCCCGATTTTTTTAAAGATTCTTTCCAAAAGTGGGACATCTGGTCACCTTAGGAAAGAGGGGAGGCACGGCTGGACCGCTCGGAGTGTGAATCCCGGCTCTGTGCCTTTTCTCCGCTGTACGTCGAACCTCAGTTTTCGCATCTGTGAAATGGGTCAGGCCTGCCCTCCGGACCAACTGAAGTCCCTTTCCTCTGACGTTAGAGGCGTGTAACCTGGGGCAGCCGGGAGGAATGGGTTAGACTTTCCTTCACTCTCTGCCCCAGCAGCCCTGCGGCCTGTGGGAACCACGACTCCCTTCGCTGAGCTCCCACATCAGGGTGCCACCCCGAAAGAGGGCCCCAGCCCAGCGCAGGCGTGGGAAAGCTCCTGCCACTGCCCCGTGGGGGCCCTTCCAGAAGCTTCTCAGCCGTGAGGAGCCCACGGTGCCCCTTAGGGACGGCCGGCTCCCTCGCCCAGAGCTCCCAGGAATCCCTGCTCCAGCGGCGCGGGCCTGTCCCCGGGGGCTCCACCGTCCACTCGGCCGCCCTCGCACCAAGAGATGGGGTGGGAGGGCCCCAGGGAGGGCCACGCACGTAGCCCCCACCAGGCTGTTTCTAGAAGAAAGAGGACCCCTCCCACCTCCCCCCATTCTAACGACTTTAAAATATTGGTAAATATTTCGGCTATCGCAGGCTCTCCTGGCAGAGGGCGAAGCTGTGCGAGTGCAGGGCCTGCAAATTATTTATTAAAGACCCGAGATGCAGTGCAATTACGTGGAAAGAGCCCCCCCAAAAATTAAATAAATAAGTAGCAAAATAAATAAATAAGTGCCGCGCTGGCCCCTCGGCAGCTCGGGGAGCCGCGCA